>APFE030312930.1:0-51166 GCA_000404065.3 Pinus taeda
TCTCTTTCTCTTTCATGGTCATTTATGGTGGTTGGTGGATTATGGTTCTTCTGGTTCATCTTCAGGGGGAGCATGTTCTTAGGGGGAGCAAAACCCTTTGCCCTTGATGTCAAAGGGGGAGAATGAAGCTGAAGATTTTGAGGTTGCCATCAAGTCCAAAGGGGGAGATTGTTGGCATTATGGATAAAGTGTTGTCCTTGATGGCAACTCTTGCAGGTGATGGAGCACTGTACATCAGGTCAGTAGCAGAGATTGATGATCAGCTTTCAAATATTGGAGAAAATAATGGGTACGCAGGTACTCAGTACAAAATACGCGTACTCGCAGGTATTCCATACAAAAAGTGCGTACATACCTGTAGGTCACCCGTTCATGAGATGCGTACCCCCAGTGCACACTCCTCAAGGCAGTAAAAGCGGGCACACGTGGGGTTTCTTATGTTTAACCCTTGGTATTTAGCCGATGGTATTGTATTATTATGGCTTTGGCCCGTGGTATTGGTCCATGATTTGAGGAAGAGCTTGCCTATATAAAGCAAAGGAGATCATTTGGCTTGAGCATCTTTTGAAAATTGAATATCTTAAGATCTAAAATATTGGGTTCTCGGTTTAAAAGCTTGATCTATAAAAGAGAAATTGAAAGCGAATCTGTGAAGGGTGATCTCTCGAGCACAAGACCAGATCTGAGCATCTGACTGTATTTTGGCCCTAATCAGAGGTACGCAGGTGATTAACGGTGCGAGTGCGTGGGTACGCAGAGCGGCAGAGGTTCAGGTGCGTATGCACAGGAATAGTACGCGGCGCGATAGTATCTTTGGGTGCGTGGCTTCAGTGAAGTACGCGGCGCGATAGTGTATCTGGGTGCATACCTTCAGCAACAGTACGCAGCACGATTGAAGAACAAGTGCGTAGGCACGCGGTGCAACAGAACGATGTCTGCAGGTATACGCAGGGGCGTAGAAGGTGAAGTGCGTGGGGACGCAGGCCAGTGAAAGGAAAACTGCGTATCTGTATTAAGATCTTCTGTTGACTGAATTTTTCTGTTGAAAAGGTGTTCTGGGTTTAGTTATGTTATTGTTGATCTAGTTACTGCAGTTAACTGTGTAATTTACATGTACTTGATGATCGTTTGATGTATATGGATCCAGTTTGAAAATTTATGAAAAGTGGTCCTTGAAAAGAAGTAGGGGGTTGTAGCTCCCTTCCAGGAGAGACTGGAAAACGAGAGAGAGTTGTAGCTCTCTGCAGGTTGCAGCCTGCGTACTGGTAAAGGACTGCACCAGTACAAGACCATTGTAAAAGGAGTTTCTAATTTGAAAGAAGATAGAGACATATTGCAGCAGGTGGTTTTCACCCACATTGGGTTTCCACCTTATATCTGGTGTTCTTTGATGTGACTGTCTGTTTTCCTTGTTCATGCTCATTATTTTATGGTACTGATATGCAAAAATAATTCAAAGTGTAAATAAGGAAGATTTGGTAAAAGAACTAGATAACACTGATTCACCCCCCCCTCTCAGTATTATTTTCAACAGAATCATCAATACGATGTTATTTCTCCTTGTATTTCTATGGGTAATATATTGGTTTATATGTGGATCATATGGTTGTGATTTCATTAGGATTTTTGTTGCTATTATGCTAGCTATTTATATGTTTTATGATAGTAGGTATGTATGTCTCTCATCATGTTTTTACTGGTAAATGAATGAACAATGTATCGATGACCTAATGGATGAAATGGAAGTTGATGTGTTGAGGCATCAATGTTTCTTAGTGATTCTCAACTAAGTATGAGACCCCTATTCTCAAATATATTAATTACACATGTGGATTACATATTCATGATATGTTTGATGAAATTCCTGTCATGGCTAGCAGGGGTCTTGTAAAGGTCATATTCAAGTAATTTCTTTTTCACTGTCATTTCCTTGTTAACTTACTATTATGAAGATGTGATTCAATTCTAGATGGTGAAAGGGCACTTTGGGCCTAAAAAGGTGGCTCAAATCCTAGGGATGCTAGCATAACACTATGCAAAAGAGTCCCTAGATGCTAGCTTGTAGGCTCATGAGAGCATCCATAGGTTCCTGGACACTATCATGCCCATATCATGAGAGCGTCCAAAGGTCAAGTGGTCCAAAATCTTAATGGGACCTAGGGGCTAGTTGGTAGAAGGGTTGGATTGGTTTCTGAGGGTCCTATTGTTGATGTTGAATGTGTGTATGGTGTGTTTTTGTCAGTTCCACTTCCTTAACATGACTTATGAGGTTGAATCATATCATAGTGGTCTCTCATCGCATGTTTACCCCGATTGGTCAGTTGCTTGGGTAGATGTGGGAGGAGGGTGTTTCAGAGTGGTATCAGAGCATGGTTCACCCCTCAAAATGGATGGGTTGTGTGTTTCTCATGCATTCATGTCAATTGCATGTGTGTCTCTTACACTTGCATTCCATTTGCTTGTTGCATTTGCATGATGTTGATCGTGGTTGTAGTGATGTCGTCATGTGGAACTTGATGTTGTTATTGTGGAATGCATCGTCATGAGTGTATGACTAGTTACATGTCGATTATGTCACTTATATGTATCTTTCTATACACTTGGTTACATTCTTATATGTTTAGTTACATTATTGTATTCTTGGTTGCATGTATCATTCTGGTAGGTTTGGTTACAAGTATTTTTCATTTACGCTTGATTACATGTGAGTATGCATATGTGTGGTTGGGTAATCATTTCTTATGCATGTTCATATTTGCATGTGGTCATGTGTATAGTGATGTAGTGTTTGTTGTCATGCATGAGGTCATGATGTATGATGTTGTTAAGGTCATGCATTGATGACTGGACCCTAGCTAGAATGATGGTTTCATGGTCATATTCTTACGTGTTATATTTCTCTATGTTGTCGTGATTATGTTATACATGTATCACTCTGCTTTTTTATCTTGTAGAGAAGGTATCCTCCCCAATCTATAGTAAGGCACGTTGGTTTATTGTGATTTGGTTTAGCTTACATGATATACCTTGCAGGAAGAGATATCAAATGGCTAGCAAGCTGGTAGACTACAAAGACTTTCCCTATGAATCAAATGAGTAGTATGGTTTTGGGAAGTCCTCCAATTTGGAAAATACACTAAGAATATTAAAGGAAGAAATAAGGAGTTGTAAGGCAGATAATGATAGAATCATGCAGGCACAGGAGAAACAAGCAGAGGTAAATGTAGTGATACTGTAGAGTTTGTTAGATTTGTAGCAATAAGGACCACGTTAGATCAACTATAAGCAAGAGGGAAAAACTAATGGGGAATATGGTAGTAGGTCACATCGTTGTCACATGTCATATAGAGATGACACAGTCAAATATGGAATATTGTTGGACACTCCAGAGAGGAGAAGGGATAGACATAGGTATTATTCTAGTTCTAATTCAGATATGCACTATGATCATCATCGTTATCATCTTTATAGTGGAGTGAAAGGGGGTACTTTCCATATGAGTTTAATAAAGAAAATCCACCTACTTTTGATGGAGATATTAAGAAAAAATAGGATGCAAAGGCATGGTTGCTTGGAATGAGGAAGTTCTATAGGTTACATGACTATTCAGAGAACATAAAAGCAGAGTAGCTACATTCAATCTTAAAGGTAAAGCAGACATTTAGTGGGAAGATGTGAAGAATGTCAGTTGTATTCATGAGGAAGACTTAAGTTGGACTGAGTTTGAGTAGTTATTCAATAATAAGTATCTATCAGAGAGATACTTTGATGAGAGGGAAAAATAATTTTATGAGATAAAGATGGGGTCGATGACAGATGAGGAGTACACTAGCAGGTTTTTGGAGTTACTGAGATATGTGCCTTACCTCACAAAGGAGAATGCCAATATTAAGAGGTTCATTAGTGGATTATTGGTTGCATTTAAAGACAGGATTGAGTTCGATGAGCCTAGATCATTGGATGAGGCCATTCGAAGGTTAATGCATTGCTATGAAAAATTAAAGTGTAGATTTCAGACTAAGCAAGACTAGAAAGGTAATGCAAAGAACAAAGGAAAATCGGACAAAAAGTGAGAAATAACTTAGGGTATAGATAATAAAGAGATTGTTGAACCATCTAAGAAGTTCAATGCATCAGATAGAGGATAGGGACATTGATATGAGGATAATAATAAGGATGCAAGCTAGAAGCCTATAGAATGTTGGACTCGTGGAAAAGATCATCATAGGAGAGATTGTCAATAGAATTAGGGTGGTAGACCTCGAATATATAGTGCACAAGATGCATAGATTGTTGGGGATGTTGGTTAGAGCATTCCTTTTATATATGTAGCATTGGATAAAAAACATTCATACCATCAGGAATCTATCATTGAGATGGGTGGTAAGGTTTTTGATCAAGTTATTTTATTTTAATTGAACTTGGATCTAATTATAACTATGTTGGTCTTGACTTGGTGGATAAGTGTTATTTGAGTAAGGAATTGCATGTAGCATCTTGGTTAGTGTAGTTTGCTACAAGTACAAAGAAGTGAGTTCATCATTACATAAGAGCTTTTGCATTTGATTTGAATGGTATTCCTACTACAACACATTTGAATGTATCACCACCAGGATCATACAATATGTTATTGGGAATGGATTGTCTATATCTTCATAGAACCAAGGTGGATTGTTATGACAAAGATATTGAGTGCTTGGATGATAATGGGGAACCAAGAGCCTTGCAAGCAAAAGAAGAAAGCCACATTATTTAGGATGGTAACATCTATACAAGAAAAGTGTAGTCATAGGAAAGGGTGTGTGTTATTTGTAGTGCACATTTCTAGTGACAAAGATAAGGAACTTGAGGATGTAGATGCGTTGAGCAGGTACCCAGTTCTACAATAGTTTTGGGATGTATTTGCTGAGGACATTTCAAAGATTCCACCTCACAGGGAAGTAGACTTTTATATTGAGTTAGTTCTAGGGGTAGCTCTAGCATCAAAAGCACCTTATAGGATGATCACACCTAAGTTGGTGGAGTTGAAGCTACAATTGAAGGAAATGCTGGAAAAGGGATACATTAGGCTAGGTGTATCACCATGGGGTGCACCGGTTTTGTTTATGAAGAAGAAAGATGGTACTATTAGATTATGCATTGACTATAGGAAGTTGAAAAAAGTGGCCATCAATAACAAGTATCCATTATTGAGGGTTGATGGCTTGTTTGATCAGTTGAAGGGAGCAGCAATTTTCTCGAAGATTGATTTGAGATCTGAATATCACCAGGTACGCATCAAGGAGGAGGACATTTACAAGAAACATTTCTGAACCAGGTATGGGCATTATGAGTTTGTTATAGTTCCATTTGGCTTAAATAATTCTCCAGCTACATTTATGTGCTTGCTGAATAGTGTGTTGTGTATGTATTTGGATAAATTTTTTATTGTGTTCATCGATGACATATTGGTATATTCTAAAAATGAGGAAGAGAATATCAAGCATTTAGTAGCAGTGTTGAGGTTTTTGAGAGAGCATCAGTTGTATGCTAAGCTTAGCAAGTGTATTTTCTTTCAGAATGACATACATTACTTGGGACATGTTGTCTCCAAGGAGTGCGTTGCAGTAGATCCAGAAAAGATAAGGGCCATCATGGAGTGGGTAGCTCCCAAGAATGTAGATGAGGTGAGATCTTTCATGGGGTTGGCAGGCTTTTATAGGATGTTCATTAGGAACTTCTCACATATTTCTTATTCTATCACATAATTGTAGAGTAAAGGCAAGAAGTTTGAATGGACATAGGAGTGTGAGGCTAGTTTTGAGCAACTTAAGCAATTGTTGACACATCAACAAGTGTTAAAGATTGCAGATCCGGACAAAGAGTTTGTAGTATGCACAAATGCTTACAAGAAGGGACTTGGTGGAGTCCTTATGCAGGATGAACAAGTGGTATGTTATGAGTCATGAAAACTGAATGAGCATGAGAAGAACTACCCCACACATGACCTTCAGTTGGCAATGATTATACATGCATTGAAGATGTGGAGACATTATCTTCTGGGAAGGAGGTTTACATTAACGAGTGATCACAGTGATTTGTGGTATGTATTTGACCAACCAAATTTGAATGGCAGGAAGGTTCAATGGTTGTCTACAATTAGTGAGTTCTATTTTGAGATCATATATATCAAAGGTAAACAGTATAGAGTGGCATATGCTCTCAGTATTTGGATACACGTAAATCACTTAGTAGTTGTGAGCTCCTATGGCACACACTTATAGGATAGGATCTTGTAGGTAGGTCAACAGGATGTTAGATATATGGAGATTATTCACAGGTTGTAGTAGAGTACTTGTATAGGTACAGTTGATAGTATAGGTAAAATTATAAGTATAGGTGCAGGTACAGGTACAGGCATAGGTAGTGGTATAGGTGAAGGTGCATAGGATGTGGACTATTGCCTTACAACTCATGGATTGGTCAAATTTAGAGACAAGATATATGTGTCAGACAATAGTGATCTCAAGAAGGTGATCTTGAGAGAGTTTCATGTGAAACCATATTTGGGTCACCTAGGTTATCAGAAGACACTACAAATATTGGAGAGATTTTATTATTGACCAAACATGAAGAGGGGTGTAGTAGAGTTTGTGGCTAGGTTTTTTGATTGTTAGCGTGTGACGACAAACTGTAAGCACCTAGGTGGACTTCTACAATCGATTACGATTCCATAATGGAAATAGGAGGTTATTTCCATGGATTTCATCACTAATTTTCCGAGGTCAATGAGACAACATGATTCCATCATGGTTATTGTGGACAAGTTGACAAAGGTTGTGCACTTCATTCCAATGAAGTATACATTCTCAGCTAGTGATGTAGCATAGGTATTCATTCGAGATGTATTTAGATTTCATGGTGTTCCAAAGAAGATTGTGTTAGACAGGGATGTGAATTTCACTTCTAAGTTTTGGAAGGTGTTATTTGTAGGTTTGGGCACAAAGTTGGCCTTCAATATAACTTATAATTTACAAATAGATAGAGAGACAGAGAGGGTCAACAGGATATTGGAGGACATGTTGAGAATGTTTGTGATGCATCAACAATGAAAGTGGGAAGAGTATATTTCGCTGGTAGAGTTCGCTTACAAAAATGGGTATCAAGAATCTTTGAGGATGAGTCTGTTAAAGGCATTGTATGGGTAGAGCTGCAATACTCTTGTCAGTTGGAGTGATCCAGTTAACATGGTGTTGATTGGACCAAACATGTTGGTAGACATGGAACAAGAAATTTAGGTGATAAAGAAGAATCTAAAGGAAACAAAATATAGGTAGAAGAGCTATGAAGATTGGAACAGGTTGTTCAAGGAGTTTCAGGTTGGGGAACAAGTGTACTTGTGCATCAAACTGAAGAAGAGCTCCTTATGGATTGGATCATGTGCCAAGCAAGCACCACGGTTTTTTAGACTGTTCAGTATTATTGATAGGATTAGGCCAGTAGCCTATTTACTTGCATTTCATCAGAAAATGAAATTCCATAATGTTTTCCATGTGTCATTGCTTAAGAAGTACATTAGAGATGTTGATCATGTGATTGACTGGTATGTATTGCAAGTGGAACTAGATGGAGAATTCCAACCGAAGATTTAATGTATATTGTAGAAAAAGGCGCTCATGCTCTAAAACCAAGCAATCAAGCAAGTTAAGGTGCAATGGAAGCACTTTGGGCCCGACGAAGCTACATGGGAGATGACAGGTCAGCTATGGGCTATGTATCCTTCCTTGTTTGTCGGTTGACGCAAAGCAGTTTTGGTATGGTGTTTTGGTATATGTTTTGGTGGTGTTTGGTATATGTAGATATGTATATGGATGTAAATACCACCATGAGCTATGTTATAAAGCTCCAATAACTAGTATGGGTGTCATGTCATTATGGTGTTATGTTTGTTATGTTTTCATGTTGGTTTGCTTCTCAGGAGGTTGATCATTGTAAATACTGCATCGAGCTAAGTTATAAATCTCCATCGGCATTATATTTTTCTTACAACAGTTTTGTGGTTATATGTGTTGTTGAATAATGAGGATGGTGTTGCCCCAAGGGGGAGGGTTTTGTAACAGCCTTGGTGAAATGACATGTAATAAAATTTAATAAAGGAAAAATAATAACCATGGTTGATGGGACACTTATTCCATATTGAATGTTGCGCAAAATCCTAGTGATGGGGATAACTTGTGACTAATTAATGGCTAAGGAAATTGGAAAAGACAATGGCTAACGATTTGGAAAGGTAAAATGGCATTTTTAGCACGTTTATTTATGAAAATAATGGAAATTAGTAGAAAAGGGAGGTGAAAGGTCACAAGTTGCATGTGAGGATGAAAATGAAGGAAAATAATGGAAACTGAAGAAAATAGAGGCCTCATTCATAAAAAGGCTTTTGAGGATCAATTAGTAACCTTTTTTTTAATTTAGTTTTGGAGCTCTCCCTTATTCTCTCTCTCTCATACTCTTGGATACTTAAATTTTTCTTGGAGCACTTTTGGAGGGTGTCACATGGATTTTTGGTGTGAGAAGGCAAACGAAGAGCAGGAAAGCACAAGAGGACATCAGGATCAACAACTACAATAAGATTTGATTGTAGGTAAAAAGTTGCATGTATGTTTTCCTTACTATTTTTGGCATGCATGAGGATTTTTGGTCATGATCTGTCACTGTCATGGAGGATTTATTGGATTGACAATGGATTTCCTAGCCTTTCTGTTTCCTGAATAGTCATGTATATTGTGGGTTTATATCCTTGTTTGTTTTTGGTTGGTTCTCATGTTTCCTTAGCTTGGGTTGAGTTATTAGTTCCTAGAAGCCCTGGTTGGACAAATGCTTTGTAAGCCCTGTAACAACTTGGGTTGAGTTACTAGTCCTGGAAGCCTTGGTTGGATAGACGCTCTAGAATCTCAGTGATAGTTGTGGGTTTATTTACTATTCCTAGAAGCCTTGGTTGGAACAAATGCTTTGGAAGGCTTAGATAGAGACAAATCTGATGATGGTTTTGTGATGTCCGACCATGAGGTGAAATAACATTTTGCTGGGTTGAGGAGGATGACCTCTAGGAGCCTTGGATGGTTTTGGATTGATGTGTTCTATGAGATCCCACATTCATGCTTGGATTATGACACGGTGGTGAATGACTGAAGAGAGATTTGGCTCAACCATTCTATGGTCGGGTGGAATGTGGAAGTCCCATCCCGAGTTTGGATTTTGCATCATCAATATGAGGTTATTCCTCCTTGTATTTCTATGAGTAATATATCGATTTATATGTGGATCATATTGATTGGATTTCATTGGGATTTATGTTGCTATTACGCTGGTTATTTATATGTTTTATGACAATAGCTATGTATGGCTCTCATCATGTTTTTACTGGTAAATGAATGAACAATGTATCTATGACCTAATGGATGAAATGGAAGTTGATGTGTTGAGGCATCGATATTTCATAGCGATTTTCAACTAAGTATGAGACGCCTATGCTCAAATATGTTAATTACACATGTAGATTTTATATTCATGATATGTTTGACGAAATGCCTATCATGGCTAGTAGGGGTCCAATCAAGGTCTTATTCAAGTAATTTCTTTTGCACTGTTATTTCCCAGTTATCTTATTTTTCTGAAGATGTGATTCAATTCTAGGCAGTGACTTGGGCTTTGGGCCTGAAAAAGTGGCTCAAATCTTGGGGATGCAGGCAGAACACTGTGAAAAAGAGTCCCCGGATGCTGGCTTGTAGACTTGTGAGAGTGTCCAAAGCTCCCTAGACGCTGGCATTCCCATAGCTTGAGAGCATCCAGAGGTCAATTGGTCCAAAAGCTAAGTGGGACCTAGGGGTTGGTTGGCAGAAAGGATGGATTGGTTCCTGAGGGTCCTATTGCTAATGTTGAATGTCTCTATGGCCTGTTTCCATCGATTCCACTTCCTTAACATGACATAGGAGGTCGAATCATATCATAGTGGATTATCATCACATGTTTACCCCAGTTGGTTGATTGCTTGGATAGATGTGGGAGGAGGGCGTTACAAAAACTCTCAACCATCAAACTCATCAATCAAGCCACACATGGGCACATACATTGCAATCAATACAAAATGAAAATATATCAAAACCTTGGTAAGCATAAAAAAATATGACATTCTTCCATATGCACCAACAATCCCGAAAGAAAATGTCAAATATGTAATAGGTTCACTAAACAATAAAAACAAACTTTGCTCCAACAACTAGAAATATGATCTTCAAAATGATATTCTACTTCAAAATTCTACTACAAACCTCTAATCTTCTCACTCGGCTCCCATTAACACTGATGCACTAAGGTATATTCTCTCATCAATATTTCTAGAGAATTATACCTCTTTTCAAGCCTCTTATACTCACTATTACTCTTACCAACCAATTCTCAGATCCAAAATGAAATATATATAATGTGTTGGTAAAAATCCACTTTTAGATTAAGTTCACAGATGCACAATTTTGAAAAAATCCATCCATAACAATCACTACTTGTACTTTAAGGAATTCACACCCAATGGAGGACTTATTCAACCACTTTCAACCTTATCCAATTATTTTAGAAGCTTTTTTGAACTACCATGTTGAAATACTTATGATGTGTGCAAGGAATGTAGAGAAATTATCATGTAGAGCCACAACCATAAGGACTAAACTAGTAGGTATTGGCTATAGTCATACACATGTAACTAACAATTCTTTATTGGAATCCTACGACCACACGGAGGACACTCTCTCCTAGCAACTGTGGCAAAGCATAGGAGAAAAAGATAGACCTTTAGCTCATAACTGCCTCCAGTTTCTTGCACTCCCTCGTTAGCACCTATATGCACCTCCAAACCTCTACCAAGCTTTGTGACACTTTGACAAGTAGGATAACATCACAACCAAGTGCCACCACCAAGTTAACCTATAAACCAACAAGTCAAGGGATGACATGGGTGACAACAAGTCATCTACTCTCCTCAGACACCTGCACAACTTGCAATACCTCTACACAACTCTGTAGGATCTTTGTAACATCATCATAAGAATCACAAAACCTTACAACAAGTCATGAACATGAACATGAACATGAATACCTAGACTTGCCAAACTTTTCAACATAGATCAGCATGTGAAGACCTAGTCTGCCAAACTCATATGTGCATCAAACCACATATATATCATTATCTAAAGCATCAAAAGGTTGACATCAATGCATCATGAGGCCTACACAAGGTTGACATCAATTGATCATGAGGCCCACACAATGTTTACACCAATGCATCATGAGGCCCACACAAGGTTGAAAACAATGCCAACATAAACCAACTACAAGCATGAAAACCTCATGATGGCAACCCCACACAATCTCTAGAACAATCTTCTATCCTCCTCTAACATCAATGGAAAAGGGTCAAATCAATATAATAAGGTAGAAAGAACATAAGAACAAGAACTAAAGCATATGATCTCTACATGGTTGAATATGAATGTATATCAACAAGTATCCAAGTCTCTCACATCAACAACAATAAGAAGCCTAACAAACAAATCATTAATTAGTCTCTAATGAGAAAAATGTCAAAACAATCATCTCTAGCAGCAACAACAATATGCACATGAGGAAATTAATGAATAATAGAATACTGAATGACAATATCCACATGAGGAAATCACACATACTCTCCATTTAAACAAACACATGTCAGTAGCACAATATGGTGGAACAAAACTTCTACAACAACCACCAACTATAACTAAATACATATATCTTATATTTAACATCTATGACTATAATTAACCTCTTTGCTCATATAATGATGTTTAAAACCCCAACAATCAAATCATAGCATGAGGCACATCATGAAAACCTCCAAGTGAACCAAAATTCCAACAATGGATGGTTGAAGTAAATAACAAAAAATAAGATGCTCCCTTTGAACACATGCCATCTCAAGCTGTAGTGAACCACTGCCACTACAATCATTGATTCCTTTCCATAAGGCATAAGCACAATGTGGACCAAGACTCCATATGACCATGAATAATTGACATATACTATTGAAAATACATGGTTGTAGCAGTGACGCAAGACCTTATACATACTCATCATATGACCTCATGACTTTCTTTCCAATCCACTAGAAGACCCAATGATAAAGTAAATACAAGTACATGGCTTTATGAGCATTTTATATGATTTTATCAATGAAATACATGGATGCTATAACATCTCCTATAGACCAATGTTCCAAAAACATAATATTATATGGTTGTAGCAACATCATTAGCCTATACATATAGCTACAAGAAGACTTCATGAGACTCCTTTAGTAACATGCCTATCACCATGAAGACTCAACTCACTAACGACTAGCATCCCCACCAACATAGGAATATGAAACAATAAGAAATATATGGGTATAATAATAGTATATAACAGCCCACACATGGCTGGTCCATGTCTCAAATCACTCTATGCATTCCCATGATACAATGTCTCCAAGATCATGTTAGGGTAGCTGAAAAATAATCAATAAAAGTTGCAGCAAGATTAATATAACATGTCCTTTCACTAATAAAAAATAAATACACCAGCTGCAAGAAGTATGAGTGAAAATAAATAAGAATATAAAGAATAAGATTTGAAACCTTAGAAGAAAGCATAGATCCCCCTGAGAAAAATATACCTCATACTGAGAATCTAATGGGGAAGATCCCTCCCTTGGTCTCTTTTTTCTACCCACTCTTACATTTAACATGTACACATTATCTAGTGTCTTGAATCCATTGGCAATCAATCTCTTTGACCCTTCTTTCTAGATAAAATAACCTTCGGAGTTGAAGAGAGCATCCTTTCCTCCATGAACCATATGGCTCATGCTCAAAGTATTGTGCTTTAGGCATTCAATGAGCCACACATGATATAAATTGGTCCTCTTCTCACCAATAATGGCTTTACTACTTCTCAAAACTCTTGTTGGTTGATTACCTTAAAAACAATCATGATCACGCTTGGTTTTCTTCAGAAAGTGAAATTTCCTCCTATCTCCTAACATATGGTGTGAGCATCTTCTATCAATGTACCACATATCATCCTCATCACACAAGCAAAGATAAATATAAAACCTTCCTAACTTCTCATCCTTCTTCTTCTGCATGGTTCTTGGTTGGTTCCTTGGTTGTGCACTCTCCATTGACATATGCATTTTAATAGATGGCCTGAAGGATCTAGGCATCTTACAATATTTGGTCATATGCCCAAAATTGTGACATAAATAACACTCTATATGACCAAGATATGAAGCCAATGGATCTTATCTTTCGTCGCTCATGTCGGATCTCCATCTCCTAATGTTAGATATGCAATCAATGGCCTTGTGGCCAAATAGGTTATAAGAAAAACAATAAAAATTAAATGAAGTTGTATACCTAAAGTCGGGTCCTCTTCTTAGTTGTCCAATCTGTTGCATAGAGGTGTACATTCTTCTCTTACATGCAGCTGCTACATCTCCATAATTGTGACAAACAAAACACTCAATCTAGTCCACCAAGGGGGAAAATGAGTTTTGACTGCTATGAAATATGTTACCATCAATCCTAGGAGTGAATGATCTTCATGATGTAAAATCTCTTATTAGTTTTATTATTTGTTGTTATTAGTGGATATTCTACTTATTTCCTTGGTTATGCCACTTTTTCTACTGCTATTGTTTGCTATAGGTCCGTTTGGTATTGCTTTGTTGTTCTTACCTACATGCAAAATTTTCTCTCCCTTTTGAAAACCAAGACTAGATTTGTGTAATGTCGATCTTTGGTTTTCAAGAAAATTGTCCAAGGCTATGGTGCTCCTTAATTACTTCAGTTGTTGGTCATTTTCTTCAAGTTACTCTCCCAATTTGTAAATTATAGCTTCAAGCCATTCAAAATAGTATTTTTTTCTCTTTTTTAGTACTGCACATAATTTCTTCGTTTCTTTTCAATTCTTCCAAAGGGGTCCTAAAAGTAGTGATATCCTCAAGATTCTTGTCTTTTTCATCGTAAACTTTCAATATCTTATCATGCTCCCTACATGCATTTGTTAGTCTACCAATGTCACTAGAAAGTTCTTCAATAACATCCATGGCAAATTCATATTCAACTTTTAGGAGCACAAAATTATGACCATCATATTTTTCACTAACTATATATGAATTATTATCGTCATTGCTATCTCAAACATAAGTTAAGAGTAAATCATTTCAGATTATACCTTCAGATCCATTGTTCTAGTGCATAGTTGGTTCAACCAGAGCATTCTTCTTCTTGGATCTATTCTTCTTCTTCTTCTTCTTCTTCTTCTTTTTGTTGATTTTCTCTAGTTCTTCATCATTGTCGCTGTTATTGTCTCTATATAACATATGCAGTCTGTTCCAAATCTCCTTAGCATATTTCAGATATGTTATTTTATCAATATTTACAGTATGGATATTTTCACAAATAATTCCCCTTGCTTGAGAATCATTTTGCATCACATTTTCTCGGATAAAATTCTTTCCAAATCCTTCACAAACAAATTTACAAATGTCAACACCACAAGATTGCAATTGAGACCTGAATTTTACTTATCATAGTTGGAACTTTATAGTAGTTAGAACAAATACTCCTAGAGGATTCATTCTAAAAAATCTTAAAAACTACTAAGAGGGGGGAGTAATCTGTAGTGTGACTTATGAACAATTTTTACCCATGGAAAATTTTAGGGGCTAATATTCGCAGGTGGGCTAATTTTCCATGTTTTTTTTCTAACAAAAGATTCACCAATTTCCATTTTTTAGAGAAATGATTCACCCAAATTTTAAAATATAAAATTATTTAACCTTAAAAATCACCAAAATTATATAGAGAGTATATATCAAAACATTATAAATTTGAATAATTTTACAAATACATCAATAACAACTTTATCGTTTGCATATTAAGGACTAGTGAGATATGCCAATGTTTTTAAACTTCAAGATAATTTTCCATCGTTAAAATTTTCCCTGTTTTTACCAATTTTTACTTCAATTGATTCATGCATTAAACTAACTAGAAATACATTAATAAATCAATACATAAGCATATAAAAATGCGAGTAGCTAATTACAAAAAACATAATAGAAACAATGCACAACATAACCATCAAACATATGAGAGCACATGATATCTTGTGGAAAACATTTCAGGAGAAAAACCACACCTTTTTTGTTGTGCTACTATAAATCTTATATTATTTGTCAAGAATAAATATTTCTTTTACATATATTGTTGGTTACAATTAGTTAGGAGACTTGACGTCATATACAAATATCTAGCCACCACCATCCAAGAGAATTGATCCTAAAAATATAGTGAGTTGGTGACCACCAACTATTACAACTACCACTGGGTAAAAGAGACCACTTCTGCAACATTGTTACTAGAATCCACTGGCACAGAATCACTGCTCCAAGTTAGAAATAACCCACTTTCCAAAGACCACTCCTATGTAACTCTATACAGACCTTGATTTCATTAATTTTTAAACTCGATCACCAAGACACTATTCTCAACAAGACTCAACTCTGCTATCAAACCACAATAATAAGACAGTCTTAATAAAATCAACATAAAAAATTGTCAACATGAATCTCCAAACCACACATAAATCCTCGTACATGCTCACCCTCAAAATATCTCTACAACAAATAAATTTGAATACAATAATTTAGCCATCAACACTAATCTAAAACAACAATCTCAAGGCCAATCCCTCTTCAACATAAATAATGAACAGAAAAATTCTTAGCTATCACACTCGTCAATCAAGCCACATATGTTCACATACATCACCATCAATACAAAATGAAAATATAACAAAACCTCGGTAAATCAACTACATAACAACAATATAGAATTCTTCCATATGCATGAACAACTCTACAAAAAAAATGTCAAATATGAAATAGGTGCACTACACAATCCATATTCTTCAAACAAACTTTGCTCGAACAACTACAAATTTGATCTGAAAACTAATATCTTGCTTCAAAATTCTACTACATGCCTCTGATATGCTCACTTGATTCCCATCAGCTCTCATGAACTAAGGTATATTTTCTCACCAATATGTCTAAAGAATTATGTCTCTTTGCAAGCCTCTTATGCTCACTATGACTCTTACCAACCATTTCTCAGATCCAAAATGAAATATATGTAATGTGTTGGGAAAATTCCACTTTTGAATTGAGTTCGTAGGTGCGCAAATTCGATGAAATCCATCCATAACCATCACTACTTGTGCATTAAAGGATTTCACACCCAATGGATGATTTATTCAACCACTTTTGACCTTATCTAATTAATTTAGAAGCTTATGGGAGTTGCCAAGTCAAAATACTTCTGATGTGTGTGAGGAATGCAAATAAATTATCATTTAAAGCCACAACCACATGGACTGAACTAGTAGATATCAGTTGTAGGCACACACATGTAACTAAAAATTATTAGTTGTAATCCTACAGGTGCATGAGGACACTCTCTTCTAGTGGCTATGGAAGAGAATAGGATAAAACAATAGACCTCCAACTCAAAATTTCCTATATCTTCTTGCACTCCTTCATCAACACCTGTACACACCTCCAAACCTTTTCCAAGCTCTGTGATACTTTAACAAGTAGGCTAACATCACAACCAAGTTCCACGACCAAGTTAACCTAGAAGCTAACCCGCACAACCTATAACACCTCTAAACAACTCTGTAACATCATCATAAGGATCACAACACCTCTGAAACAAGTCATGAACATGAATACCTAGACTTTCCAAACTCCTCAACATAGGTCAACATGTGACACTATAGTCTACCAAACTCATCTCTGCATCAAACCACATCAATTCCATCATCTGTACCATCACAAGGTTGACATCAATGCATCATAAGGCCCACACAAGGTTGACATCAATGGCAACACAAACTAGCTACAAGCATGAAAACCATAATGCCAACACATTCCAAGGTATTTGAGACTTCCAAAGGTCTCCCACCTATTTGTGATCATGATCATGATATTCACTTGATTCCAAGAAGTGTTCCTCCAAACATCATACCTTACAAATATCACTATGCCTAGAAGAGTGAAATTGAATGTATGGTTGCATAAATGCTAGAGGCAGGTATAATTATACCTAACCAAAGTTCTTTCCCTTCTCTAATATTATTGGTGCACAAGAAAGATGGATCATGGCATATATGTCTAGATTATAGAGAGCTCAACAAGCTCACTATTAAAGATAAATTTCCCATTCCTGTCATTGATGAATTTTTGGATGCAGCTACATGGAGAAATTTACTTCACCAAGATGGATCTTCATTTAGGATATGATCAAATTAGAATGAAGGCATAAGACATTCTGAAAACAACATTCAAAAACCATGGAGGTCATTATGAATTTTTGGTCATGCATTTTGGCCTTATTAATGCAACTTCCACATTTCAAGCTTTGATGAATTCCACTTTCAAACCCTTCAATAGAAAATTTGTGTTAGTATTTTTTGATGATATACTAATCTACAACAAGTCTTGGAATTATCATGTTCAACATGTCGATAAGGTGCTCCAACTATTGGACGAGAAACAATTGTATCAAAAACCATCCAAATGTTTATTCAGGTATAAGAAGTGGAACATTTGGGTGACATTATATCTCATGAGGGTGTTCAGGTAGACCCTAAGAAAATTAAATCCATCAAGGAATGGAAAAACTCCACAACCTTAAGCCATCTTCGAGGATTTCTTGGGTTGACATGGTATTATCACAAGTTTGTTAAGAATTATGGATGAGTAACAACACCTCTAACAACATTATTGAACAAAGTTGCAACAAGGCCTTTGAACATCTTAAAGAGGCAATGTGTTGAGCCCTAATATTAGTTACACTAGACTTCACAAAATCCTTTCTTGTGGAATGTGATTTCCTAGGAAATGGCATTGGTGTTGTTTTAATGCAAGAAGGAAGACCCATTTCTTTTAAAATTATTCTAATAAAGGGAAAGTATTTACACAAGCCTATTTATGAGAAGGAAATGTTGGAAATACTACATGCCCTGAAGAAATGCCAACCTTACCTAATCATGGGAAGACACTTCAAAGTAAAAATAGTTCATGATAGTCTTAAATACTTATGTTGGACATTGGATAAACCAACACTCCTCATGTGTTTTGCGACATGGACTAATCACGTCTCATGGATCCTTATATTTAGCTATGTGATCATTGACTAACACCTTTAGATTTTGGTCTAACAACAATCATGATTCCAAACAAGTGGTATCAGAGTGTAGGTCATGAGTTTGATACACACTCGCCTTGCGTTAGGGAGGAGATTGTTGGACATTAAATAAACCAATGCTCCCCATGTGTTTCGCAACATGGACTAACCATCTCTCATGGATCCTTATCTCCAGTGATGCGATTGTTGACTAACATCTATGGGTTTCAGTGTAACGACAACCATGATTCCCAACATTTTTGGATTATCTCCTTATCAATTTACTCAAATGTCAATGTAGGCACCCGTTGGATGTGGAATTCAATTGCACATCCAATGAGTACCCACTATGCATACTCTTGAGTAGACCCACATTTGAAATATTGAAAATACTTGAAAAAAGTGTGTTGAACATGCTTTTTTCATGTGTCTTCAACTTTTTCAACACACGTTTTTCATGTATTTTCAATTTTTTCAATGTGGATCTACTCAAAGGTATGCAGAGTGGGTACTCATTGGATGTGCAGCCGAATTCCACATGTTTTTTCATGTATTATAATAATTTATTTCGATGTGCAAAATGGGTACTTGTTGGATGTGCAATTGAATTCCACATCCAACGAGTGCCTACACTTGATATTGGAGTAAATATTTAAGGATATAAGTCGAAAATACAATAAAAAAGTAGTTTCCTCTCTTTTTCTTTAAAATTTAAAATTTTTACTTTTTATTATTACAAATATTAATTTATTTTTTTCCTTAGAAGCCCATTTTAGACCTCAAAATTCCCATAATTATTTTTCCTTGCTTGAAATTTGTCCTTTCAACCCTATGTCCCAAAGATCATGTTGCATTTATGACATGTCTTGTATTTATGGACCTCTTCTGAAAACGTGTATCCTCTATAATTGTTCTTGAGAATATGGTCCCAAATCCTTTATAAAAGGTGGGACATATTCCTCTTCTTGATCTAGCATGGAAGGCTCATAGAGTCTCAAATTATCTACATTCATAATTGAGTAAATGTGCATGTATGGGGGTAGTTTGATTTTATAGGTGTTATCTCCCTCCATTTCCAGTATCTCAAAGGGACCATATCATAGAGCCTTTATTTTCCTACCAAGACCCTGTAGTCTCTCGTTGTTCAAATAACCATACTTTTTCTCCCACCTTGAAAGACTTCTCTATTATGTGCTCATCATGCCTAGCCTTATATTTTCCCTATGACTTTTTCAGTGTCTCTTATGCTTGTAAATGGATTTTCTTGATCTCTCAACAATATTTTTAAACTTTAAGGAATCCCATATAATATCCTCCCTTACTTCTCCTTTCTCCCATATGCAATATTCAAAGGTGAAGGTGGAAAATATCCAAAACAAGTTTCAAATGGGGACTTATCATTAGAAGTGTGAATTTTTTTTTATAAGAGTGCCATATGTATACCATATTTTCATCCCAAGTCATCAAATGCTTCCAAATGTAACCCATAAAAAGATGAACCAATGTCTTGTTGACTACTTTAGTCTACCCATCTGTATAAGGATGGAATGTTGTAGCCCTGTTTAACCTCACGTCCATCTCCTCTCGCAATGTAGTCTAAAAAGAGCTAAGAAATCTTTTGTCCCTATCTGAAATGATGCTCCTTGGTATGCCAAAGTGCACTTAGACCTATCCAAAGAACAATTTTGTTTCTTCTTTCCTACTTATGGTATTTTTGCAAGGCATTAAAACACACATCTTGTTGAACCTGTGAACTATCACAAACAAGTAGTCATGTCCCTTCTTGATTGTTGGTAAACCTCTAACAAATTACATGGAAATGTTTTCCTAGGGGTGAGTGGGTACATGTAAGGGATGATATAGACCATGTTTCCTATTACTAGGCTTGTTGGTACAAATACATCCTCTTATAAATGTAGATACACGTTCTTTCTTCTTGGGCTAGTACACATACATTTTCAAGTTGGCCATTTTTTCCCTAAACCAAAGTGTCCTTCAACCTTAGAGGGGTGAACCTCTATAATAAGCTGAAATAACTCACCTTTAGGAACATTTTAACAATGATGTACCTTCCAACATTCAGGGGATCTCCTCGGGTATGAAGTCCCAACTAGACCTCACACCTTTTGGTGTAGGAGTCCCATCTAGTATAATGGCTTGGTTGCCATTATCTTAAAGATATGCCTTAGCTTTTGCTTGTCAACACATGAGAGTGGTACACTTAGTCTTTAAACATCGAGGTTCATTTGGTTGGTGAGTGCTTAGTGTAACTTGTGTCTAAGTTCTTTCACTACAGAGGGAGAGGGTGAGAGTGAGGCTCAGGTTGAAAGGGAATAGTCCCAACTCAGTTAGAGACACACAACATAGCAAGATCTACATAGCTTCCGATGGAGTAGTCCACATGGATGTGACAATCACAAACACAAAGAGAACATATAACACATACAACACCCAACAGAGTAGTCCACATGAGTGTGACGGTCGTTATAACAAGTTTACGAGAATGAATCTATCTAGTGTCCAACGAAGTATTCCACATGGGTGAGACAACATTAACAACTGATACAACACATTTCCAACAACATGTTCACTAAAAAAAATGAAATAGTTCAACTATCTTCGTACAGGTTAAAGCAACATGCATTACAAGCATCTAAATAATAGTCTTAGAAATGAATACAATACATGTGTAAAAATGTGTTGGCCTATTAACAGACTTCTAAATTAAGAGAAAGTTCCAAGACACATATGTACAACATACATCACTAACCTTGATTGCTAGGCATTGGAGCCACTGCTTGCTCCTCAAAGAAAAGACTACAAATTCTCAAGGATATGTCTGAGGAGCCAAGGTCAAAAGTCCTTTGCATGTACAAATGAGGTGTATATATAGACAAGGGTGAAATTGACCCTTATGACTCTTCAACTTCCCTCATGATTGTTTGACTTACATGACCCTTCAACTTCATATGTGGGTAGTATGGCCCACAGTAGTGATGTGGCCAAGACGTCTCATGACATGACTCAACATGAAATTGTTGGTATGTTCATGTTAATGGTGGTATCCATGTCGAGCTGCTGTGTTGCTGAGTGATGATTGTTCTCTTGGTGTATCATAGCTTCACCTCTGTATAACAAGGTGGGAAGAGTCTTCGATGGTCTTGGTGTTTTCTTGATGTTGCATGTACTTGTATCCCCTTTGCTAGTATTTGGCAGGCTTCATATGTTCACCCATTCATGAATAAGTCTCCTAGCATGTGCTCCTTGTTCATCCCATTCGTCGTGGCACCATGTCTCATCCATGTACCTGTCTCTGTAATCACTCATGATGAGACGACATTAAATCCATAAATCCCCTAGTCTACCATGATGGATCATCTTTTGTTTTCAGGTGCAGGTGACACAGAGACAGGACAAGGCTCTGAAACTATGCAGAGCACCTTTCAGGCTGTGATGCGAGGCTCTGGGGACTGTCAGGAAAAATTGTGCAAAGTTCACTAAGAGGCTCGGTTGAGTAGTCTAGGATAACAATGAAATTTGTGGGCTTTGCCATAGATGGGAGGCAGAACTATGCAATTTTTTCAGGGAAGGTAGTGCGGGAAGCAAGAAGCACTGACAGTGAAAACTACGTAGATTTCCAAAGGAGGTTGGGGTCGGGATGTAGGAGCTTGCTGGGTAGAACTGTGCATATATGGGAGTCAATCATAGAGGACATGTTTGAATAGTTTTTGGGATGAGCCGGTTGCCGTTTAGCAGGTGGATTGTCCATGAAAATTGTGCAAATTTTCAAGAGTAGCAAGCAAGTCAGTAGGGGGACTCACTGACAAAACTGTGCAATTTACAGAGATAGTGCAGTGACAAGAAGCAAGTGCATGTCCCTCATGTTAGTGCAGGTAGGTAGGCTAACAGATTCAATGCAATTTTGGGGATGAGTGCAGTGTCGGGTCACTGCCCAGTTAAATTCTCTAGTTGACCAACGAGAGGCTTAATGGATAGGCTTGCGGGAGGCACAGACCGAGGTAGCTTCTTAGACAACTTCTATGCTATTTTGGGTGACATTCATTCAAGTATATTCCAGGATTGCTAAGTGCAGACTGCCTAGAAGGAAACCTAAAACTCTAAGCAGTTTTGGGAAACAATGCTTGGTCATCGAGGGCTGAGATTCCAGAGTGTAACTTAGTGGAGGTCCGTCTGATAGAGGGTGGTTTGGTTGACATATATTCAGCAAAATGGTTAAGTGTGTGAGTGAGTGAACTCATGTATACATGACCTTGCAAACACACACTCAACATGACTTGATGACAAGACACCTCAAACCAACAAGACAAAATATGCTCAGTGTGACTAACTAAAGGGTTAGAGAGACAAGTACGAAACTTGAGATAGATCATTGAATGACCATGAAAACACTTGCATGAAGTTATATACAACTTCGTGTGTGAGTATGACTAATTCTTACATAGAGAACACAAATCGTACACACAAAGACAGATCGTCAACATAGCCAAAGCAAGACCGCAAGCATGACATTGCAACCAACATGCTAAAAGACAACCAATGAATGGTCAAGAAAAGAGGGTGTAAAGCCTCTACACGAGGTCATAGGATGAGCTCGAGTATTTGCAATCATCAAGGAAAAACCAAGGAAGGATCCAAAATTGAATGTAGGCCAAAATTTTGGATGGCATTGCAACTGCTACAACATTTGGTGACACACTGGTTGAATACTAGTTTCTCTGTTTCAGTTCATTGACAACAAAGGGCCTTGTTTTATCAGGATGTATTAAATCCCTGTGTAGGTTACTTTGATTTCCCTAATTACCCCATGGAAAGACATGATTCACCTTTTTCCAACTCAGTCAAACACAACAACAAGTTTCAACTTGATCACACTATTTCAAAATCGGGAAGGGTAGTTTGGCTCACGAGTTTAAAATTTTGAGAGTATAAGTTTTCATCTCTAGTGTTGCTTTTCTACCAATAGGCCTGGATAGTACCCTGATAGAGTCACACAGTAACACATGCATTACTCCATTACCAGTGAGCCTGGATAGTACCCCGGTGGAGTTTCATGCTTCACCTCTTTATGCAGGAAGCCTTTCTCTTCTTTTGCCTTTGTGTTTTTCTAAAAGAGGATGGTGCATAGGCACTTATTTATTTTTGGGGTGGAAGAGGGATCCATACTTATTGAGAGAAAAATAGGTTGTTCCTTCAGAGACACATGTAATACCTCTGATTTAGGTTTTATCATTTAGATTTTTCCCTTCTTCATTTCTACTAGTTGGATGAGCTTGAACACACAGAACAAAAGACTGAGTATAAGCATGGGGTTTTCCAGTGTGGACACGATTTCATGGTTGGACCAGAGCTTCCCTTACAGATGGCTCATATTTTCTGTCAAGACTTCATTGGCTCAAGGTTACAACCAAGAATAGAGAAGATGGACACATGACTAGCCAAGTTCTACAATGTCACAAGACTCTTTGGATGTCAACCACATACTCGTTCAAAAGCCAGAACTCAGTAGAGGACAACACTTATTGGAAGAAACAAAATTAGCATGATATTAAGAAAACGAAACAAACCGAAGCAAAAATAGCAAAGCAAAGCGAAAAGACAATGAAAAGTACTATGTACATAGTGCGAGGCATGACCTCGACTTACTAAAAATAATGCTTTAAGTCTTACCAGTGATAGGAAGGTTGTCAATCCTCCCGTTAATTGATTGCAAACAATACATGTGTGGGCCAAGATTTTCCTGAACAATATATGGACCAATCCATAGGGACTGGAACTTCATACGTTTTCCTTTGTCTTTATGGTGTTTGTCCCATTTCAAGGCTAAGTCACCCACATTTAAGTTAGATTTCCTGGCAGACTTCTTGTTGAACCATCTCTTGATATGGTTATGGTGGAGTGTGAATTTTTCTTTTTCTTTCATCCTTTCTTCCTCCAACTTGTGAAGTGTATCCATCCTACGATGAACTAGTAGACAAGGCTTGCCTTGGGATTCTTGGGACAATTGGAGAGCAGGCAAGTAGATGTTTGGTAGAAGGATGGCTTCTTTCCCATAAACCAGGAAGTATGGAGAAGTGTTCATAGAGGGTTTGGGTGTTACACGGTTAGCCCATAAATCATTCATCAAAGCAGAGTGTCAATTATGTTGTTCAAAGTAAATCATCTTCTTGATAATGCAGATAAGGTTTTTATTTGTAGATTCAGTGATACCATTTCCCTGAGGGTAGTAGTTAGCTGAGTGCTTAGGCACGATACCATATTGAAATGAAAAATCATAAAGCTTTAAAGACAAAAAGTAAGTTGCATTGTAAAAAACAAGTGATAACAGAACACCAAATCATGAGATGATGTTCTGTTGAAGGAAGATGATGACTTCCTAGTCATTCACTTGCTTAAGTGGAATTGCTTTTGTCCATCGTGTGAAGTAATCTGTAGCTATCAAGATGTAGCGGTGATGTTTCGACGAATGTGGTAATATTTCCACAATGATTTCTAGGCCCCACTATTGAAATGGTTTAGTCATTGCAGTAGGCTACAGTGGGGTCATTGACCTTCGTGTTCTATCGGTGCATCGCTAACAAACCAGGCACTTGTGGGCATAGGCATGTGCATCCTTGAATAATGTGGGCTAGTAGAAACTAGCTTGCATGACTTTGTGCATAGTGGTATTTCCAGTGAAGAGGCCTCCATCTAGTCCGTCATGCATATCATGAAGACCTTCTCCGAATCATGTGCCTCCAGGCACCTTAGAAAAAATTTGTTGTTGTGCTTTCTGTAAAGCACTCCATGTGGTCTGACCATTTTCCAGAAAAGGCAGGCACGTCATCAAGGTAAACCACTATGCTTTGTCTGATAAGTCCACAAAAGGTGATGTCCATTGCACATTGAAAGTTTACACCTACGTTCACAAGCTCAAATGGCATTCTTTTGTAGGCGAAGCTACCCCACTTGGTACGAAAGGTAGTTTTTAGTTTATCAGGTTCCGCTAACAGAACCTAGTTGTATCCTAAAAAGCCATTGAGTAGAGAAAACATTTCCACTCTAGATATTGTCTGTAAAATATGTTCCATTGACAGCACGGGGTAGTTTTCTTTATCTGAGGAGCAGTTCCAATTTCATAAATCAATGAATAAGCAGATATCCTTGGAATTCTTACTTACAAGAGCTAAGTTAGAAACTCACGTAGAATGACGAACTCTGTAAATGATCTAAGCATCCAATAACTTAGTCAGTTTTTTTTGTATGAGGGGTTCAAGTGATGGATGTACTTTTCTCAGCTTCTACTAAAATGGCTTGACCCCTTCTTTGATCAAAATCACATGTTGGATTATTCATGTGTCATATGTTTTCAGATCATCGTATGTCCATGTGAACACATCCTAGTAATGTTTGAACAAACGGACAAAGGCTTATTGCTCCTGCTATGTGCAACATGTACCGATATTGACAAACTTTAGATCTTGTTGTGTTCCCAAGTTGATATGTTTGTGCATTATGGTGGAACTATGGGTTTTGCTATTCCTTGGCCCTTGAAAGTGGTTTTACAATTCATAGGAATTTTCGAGAGATACCACACCCTTGGGGATTAGGTTGGCTTTCTTGTCATCAGTTGCGGCTTGCAGAGACTTCTCATGCTTATCTTCCTCAATCGATGTGTCCTTGAAGACATCAACATTGGCCATGAAGTGAAGTGTCTATTGATCATCGTAAAAAATGCATAAATTAGTTATGTAATCACAGATAGATTTCTTATACAAAATTTCAACAGAAAACCTATCCTTAAGTAGTGTCATCCTAGCAACTATGTTAGCTAAGGTATCGGCAACTGCACTATGCATTCTTGGCACAACAATGATATTGAAAGCTTTGAAGTTAGAGATAAGTTTCCATACCTCTTGTTGATAACTTTTGATATGAGGTGACGAAAAATGTATGGTGTTACATACTTTGCATACCATTATTTCTGAATCACCTACCACTTTGAGTGCATCAAAATTGAGGCTAATGGCTTTGTGCAAGCCCTATACGAGTGCTTCATATTCAACAGTGTTGTTTGTGCACTCAAAATCCAAGTGGCTTGAGATCAAGTGTTTCCTATGCTTTGGGTCTATCATAACACACCCAGCTCCAAAGCCATCATGTGTCTTTGATCCATCAAAATACAAGGTCCACAACTCATTTGTACACAGACCACTTGATGCGCTAGTACTACTACTTCTACTGCTACTACTACTAGTTTTACAATGTACTGTACAAGTTTCATTTCCATGAGTTGGGCAAGGAAGCAAACCCAACTACATGTCTGGTGGGGTTGGAGTTGGCTGTGCGAGATAACACCCCAATTGTGTTTTCAAGAGGTAGTTTCCACACATGATTACTAGGAAAGCCAACGGTTCATTCTCACTATTGATGGAAGTGACATTATGTTTCATATATCTCTTGGATAACACCTAGATCTGATTTCTTTTTCCCTCGTACGAAACCCATAAGTGTGACCATTCTGTGGCAGAGTACCCATTCAAATTGGTGGACCAGTCTCTACTAAGGAGTAAGCCATATGCTTCTAGTATGTCCACAATGACAAAGTTAATGCATTGGTGAACTTGGCCATCATGAGATAACTAGATGATCACATCCTGTAGTTCACTAATGGCTAGTAAACATGTTCGATCTAGTTAGATGATCTACGCAAATGTCTCACTCCATTACACATTGATCCTCTTGGTAATGGAGAGTGGCATGACATTAGATGATGCACCAGAGTCAACCAAACAGTTGTGAACATTGTAGTTAAATATTTCAAGTGAGAGCAAGAATGGAGGGAAAACAAAGTTTTCTTCTTCCATTCGAAGTGTGTTGAGCACAGTTGTAAGTGAACTGGGAGATGTGCTTGCTCCCTTGCTGGTAGAGGTTGTGCTATCTGTGGATGTTTGTCACAATGAGTGCAACAAAATATCCTGCTAACCCTTGAGCTCAGCTAGTTTGAACAAAGATATGTTTTCACAAGTTTTCTTCATATCTTCCACAATATTGTAGTCAAAAGTAGGTAAACTCACCAAGGTGTCCGAGGTTAGATTTTTGTTTATACTGTTTCGCGAAGTGTTCTGAAGTTTATTTCTCATGGGCATACTCTTGTTTGCAACTATCTTCCCAAACTTGCTTTGTGCTTTGTGCTTTGGGAGGCTAATATATCAACCTCCCTCATTAGTTCAAGCTTTTCTTGCACATCCTTAACAGTAAAGGGAGCCCCTTGACTTCTGAGATTGTATCAACCATTTTTCTTTTGGGGTTGCTTCACCTACCCAGTACTTGGTGCCTCATCAGATGCAACATCTTCTTCATCATCTTCATCTTCGAGCTGACACTGTGCATTTCTTACCATGTTTCTCATACCATTGAACATTGAGTCTGCAACTCAGTTCCATTCTGTACAAGTCCCTTCCGGGTGACAATCTTCACGAATGAGCAAAAAATGGGGTTCATGCACATTTTCGTCTTGAACACTGAGTTGAAGCTCTACGTAGTTTTAGCCAAGTAGTTGCTGCTTCTTGCTGACATGCTCCTCTTCTATTATTTGGGAGGTTGGCTGCTAGCAGATGTCTCGACCATTCGTTTCTTTAGTTTAGACACCTCTGTTGTCAAGTTCTTGACAAGATGAGTAAGGGTTTTAATGTCATTCATTCCTTTTCTTTCCCCTTACTTGCAGCAGCCTAGGGCTTCCTACTCACATATTTGGAGTCCTTTGCTAGTTCATCATCCTTGATGACTCCAATCACGTGTAGTTCCTTTTCCACAACGATCGCCTCTTCACAATTTTCAAGTAATGTTGGTTTCGCAACTTGATTGATGAACTGCGCAATATTGGTTAGCAGTGCAGACATGTAGTAGTTGATAGTGATGGAGTCATGAGGTTTTTTGTCTACCGTAAACTTTTTCAAGATGCGTAAAAACATCTAATTAAAGTATTTCACTTTCTCTTTTGACTCCATCTTGAGACTGCCCAACTCTTTGAGCAACATGGTAGCGGTCTTGTCATCGACAATTTTTTCCAAAATCATTCTCTTGAACATACCCTAGTTCTGTATGGAGTTGACAAGAAGGTTGTGATACCATACCACTGCTCAGCCATCGAAGGTACATGGAAACAATCTACATGAAATATCATCGTACCGTACCTTGAGTGTCTGAATTTGTAGGTAGAAGTTGTCCAAGTGGTCTTTTACCTTCACTATTTTGTTAGGGTCATACTTTGCCAACATCCTCTCTGAATTCTTTGGCATCTTGTGCAAAGTACTCAGGAGAGCTAATGGTCCCTGAGTCATCCATTCCAAGTTTTGGTTAGCCATGTCTTCTTCTTCTTCATCCTCCTCATTTTCTTTAAAATTTGATGGTTCCACCTCTAAGTTGGTTGGTTCATCTATGCCTCCACCTCTCCCTCCACCTCCTCTGCTGCCTTCCCCTCTACCTCCTATACCAGAGTCTGAGCCCAAGATCATGAGGGTGTCCTATTCTCCCAGTTGGAAGACTGGAGGTTCCTCTCCATTCTCAATAGCTTCTGCCAGACCTTCAAGAGTGGCAAGAACTTATTGTTCCACTAATGAGAAAAATAATCCAATGGGAGTGGTCTTTGGCTTCTTTGATGCATATGGAAGATCTTGTATTCCTAGGATCAGTCTGACTTCTTTGGCAAACTAACGGGTGATGGGATAAATAGAGAGGAGGTGTTGATATGAAATTTCATGTTCATGTCTAGGAGGTGAAGAGTAACCAACTTTAGAGTTTTGCATAGGTGAGAAGGAGTGTGAGTTACTGCCTTAACCAGATGATTGATGAGTGGGGGTGAGAGGAAATTTGACCATAAACATTTGTTGGCCCTCCTTCTAGCACTGGAAATGTTGACGATGTTGGACCTACCAACATTCAGGGGATCTCCCTAATGTGAAGTCCCAACTAGACCTCACACAGTATGGTGTAGGAGTCCCATCTGATATGATGGCCCGGTTGCCATTATCTTAAAGATATGCCTTATCTCTTGATTGTCAGCACATGAGAGTGGTATACTTAATATTCAAACAGTGAGGTTTGTGTCCCTAGTGAGTGCTTAGTGTAACTTGTGTCTAAGTTCTTTCATTGCAGAGTGAGAGGGTAAGAGTGAGCCTCAGGTCGAACGGGAATAGTCCCACATTAGTTAGAGACACATAACACAATAGGATCTGTGCATCTTTCGACAGAGTAGTCCACACAGATGTGGCAGTCACAAACACAAAGTGAACAGATAACACGTACAACACCTAGCGGAGTAGTCCACATGAGTGCGACTATCGTTATAACAAGTTTACAAGAATGAATCTATCTAGTGTTTGATGGAGTAGTCCACATGGGTGAGACAACATTAACAACTGATACAACACATTTCCAACAACATATGCACTAAAACAACTGAAATAGTTCACGTATCTTAGTACAAGTTAAAGCAACATGCATTACACGCATCCAAAGAATAGTCTTACAAACGAATACAATACATGTGTGAAAACGTGTTGGCCTATTCAAAGGATTTTGAATTAAGTGAAAGTTCCAAGACACATCCATACACCATACATCACTAACCCCGATAGTGCAGCATTGGAGCCACTGTTCACTCCTCAAAGAAAACACTACAGACTCTCAAGGCTATGTGGGATGAGCCAAGATCAAAAATCCTTTGCATGTACAAATGAGGGGTATTTATAGCAAAGGGTGAACTTGACCCTTGTGACTCTTCGACTTCCCTCACGATTGTTTGACTTAAATGACTCTTCAAATTCGTATGTGGGCCTTTTGGACTTCCATGTTACATTACATTGATTACAGAAGTATGGCCCACAGTTATAATGTGGTCGAGACAACTCATGACATGACTCAACATGACACTACTGCTATGTTCATGCTGATGGTGGTGTCCATGTTGAGATGTTGTGCTGCTAAGTGATGAGATTGATCTTGGTCTATCATAGATTCACCTCTGCATTACAAGGTGGGTGGAGTATTGAATGGTCTTGGTGTTCGCTTAATGTTGAATGTGCATGTATCCCCTTCCCTGGTACTTGGAATGATTCATATGTTCATCTGTTCGTGAATAATTCTCCTAGCATGCGCTCCTTGTTCATCCCATTCATCGTCATGCCATGTCTCATCCATGTGCCTATCTCTATAATCACTCATGATGAGACGACGTCAAATCCAGAAATCCCCTAGTCTATTATGACGCATCATCTTTCATTTTTGGGTGTAGGTGACTGAGAGAGAGGACAAGGCTCTAAAATTGTGCAAAGCACATTTCAGGTTGGGATGTGAGGCTCCAAGGCACTGTTGGGAAAAACTATGAAGAGGTCACTGAGAGGCTAGGTTGAGTAGTCCAAGACAATAGTGACATCTATAGGATTTGGCTTAACCGAGAAGAAAAAGTGCACAATTTTTCTAGGGAAGGCAGCGTAGACAGCAAGAGGCACTGACAGTGAAAACTGCATAGATTTCCAGATGATGTCGGGATCAAGCTACAAGAGCTTGCTGACCAGAATTATGCAGATTTGGGAGGAAGTCATGCAGGCCATGTCTGTGTATTTTCCAGGCTGAGTAGGGTGTCGGGAAGCAGGTGGACAGTCCATGAAAACTACACAATTTTAAGGAGGAGTGGCAAGCAGGCCAGCAGGGGGACTGACTAACAAAACTGCATAATTTCCAGAGACAGTTTAGTGAGAGGTAGTAGATGATTTTCCCTCATGTCTATGAAGTTTATTCAATTAGTACAGGTAGGCAGGAAGATAACTTCTGTGTAATTTTGGGGATAAGTGCAGCCCTAGATCACTGCCCAGTCAAATTCTTCGGTTGACCAGTGGGAAGCATAGAATGTTATAGCTTCTTGGGAAACATCTATAGTGTTCTGGGTGACATTCAGTGAAGTTGATTCCAAGATTGCACACTGCAGAATGCCTTGAAGGAAGCCTCAATCTCTATGCAGTTATGGGCAATAGTACTTGATCACTGAGGGCTAAGATTGCGCAATAAAGCTCGGTGGAGGTCCAACTGATGGAGGGTGGTTTGGTCAACATATATTTGGAAAAATGGTTAAGTATGTGAGTAAACCATGTATACATGACCTTCTAAACACACACTCAACATGACTTGACGACAAGACACCTCAAACCAACAAGACAACATATGCTTAGTGTGACTGACTAAAGGGTGAGAGAGACAAGTGCGACACTTGAGACAGATCGTTGAACGACCGTGATGACACTTGCATGAACTTACATACAATGTTTTCTGTGAGTGGGACTAATGTTTACATTGCGAACACAACTCATACCCACAAAGGCATACCTTCAATATAGCCAGAGCAAGACCGCAAGCATGACAATGTAACCAACATGCTAAAACATGACTCGTGAATGGTCATCAAAGAGGGTTTAAATACTTGACACGAGCTCATGGGATGAGCCCAAGTGTTTGAAATCATCAAGGAAAAACCAAGGAAGGCTATGAAATTGGATGCAGGCCAAAATTTTGGAGGGTGTTGTAGCCACTACAACAAAACAAAACTTATTCAACTTGTAGATTAACCTATATTGGAGATGGTAGTCAATGGTTTAATCACCATCATGCACGACTCTATATTTGCAATTACTGAAACACCTCCTTGAAGTCCCCATCCTATGAATATGCCTCTTTATATGCATCATGGGTGAATGGATCCATGTGCATCAAATTTACCAATGTTGTGATATTTGATGTGGGTGGGCTTGAAAGCATGTCAACCAACTTGTTTATGCTACCCTTCTTATACTTGATCACTAAATGAAAATATTGTAGCAACTTGATTCACTTGTAATGTTTGGTTTTTTGTAGCTTACTCTAGTCTTTGTAACTATTCTAGTGGATTGTGACCTTTTTGGATTACTGCCTCCTTCCTCATCATATAGTGCTTCCACTTCTTCACAACTTGCACATGAGCATAAAGCTCGTGTCATAGGTAGGGTAGTGAAGAACTACCTCACGAAATACTTCATAATTTGAACTAAATTTATGCAGGAATGAAATGAAATACATATTTAAATAGAAACACAGAGCTACAGTGAAAAATGAACTTCAATTAATTAATAACAAATGCTAAAAATTGTTTACATGCAAAATGGAAACAAACTAGCTAGGGCGATGGTATATTACCTTTGAGAAGAGATGTGACATCTACATGCCTTCTGAACTATGTTAAAATGAGGCTCAGAGGCATTTTTATCATTAAGAAATAATGGAAAACCATAACCATCAAAAAACTAACCCTAGGAGGTGAAGTGCCAAACGTTTGTGGGCTCCGCTGGGGTTAGTTGGAATGCCAACTTCCCGGGGTCATAACTTTGACATACAATCTTTGTTTGGTGTGCATGATACCTTGTTAGAAGGATCTATCTAAGTAAAAAAAAAATCATCTACAAATGAAAGGGTTGTTGGCCTCCCATTTTTCCTTTGCCCCAAAAACTATTTTTTAGGGCCTCCAAATGGCTTCAAAAGTTCAAGACTCAAAAAATTGTTTAGAGAATTTTCGGCGAAATCACATAAATAATCATTTGTCGACGCATTTCGAACCAACCAGTGTGGTTCATCGTCAGGACAAGTTGAAGAACCGATCTAGCTTAGTTAGTTAAATAGTTAGGGCAGAGACTCCAATGGCTAGATTGATAACGGCTAACTATGACCCTATGACCCAAGTCAAATAATTAATATTCTTTAATTATTATTATACCAAGAAATTAGTTAAATTGGGTAAAAGTATATAAGAAAAGAACCCTAATAGGTTAGTAAATCAAATCTATATAACTAATCATAATTGTTTATTAATAAGTGTATATATATACACATACTTCCTCTGGTTTAACTAGAGCTTCCTCTTTTCCCGATCTCTTTTAATTTCCATGCCCAAAATATAGCTTGCAGCACCAAAATCTTTCATGTTGAATTTGTAGGACAATTGGGTCTTCAAATCTTGGATAATTTCTTTGTCATTTCCAACCAGAAACATATCATCCACATACAAGACCAGATAAATAACACAGTCACCAATGAATTTAAAATACACACAATTATCTACTTTGCTTTTGGTGAAGCCAAGTCCCCGTATAAATGTATCAAATTTCTGATACCACATCCTTGGTGACTATTTTAAACCATACAGAGACTTATTTAACTTGCATACTAGTTCTTTCTTACCCTTCGCTGCAAAGCCTTCAGGTTGCTTCATGTAGATTTCCTCGTCTAGATCCCCGTGAAGAAATGTTGTCTTCACATCCATCTGTTCTACCTCAAAATAAAAAACAGCAGCAACAGATAAAAGTAATCTAATAGAAGTTACCTTGGCAACAGGAGAAAAAATATAACCAAAATCAATTCCTGGCACTTGGGAATAACCTTTTGCTACCAGCCGAGCTTTGTATTTCTCCACTTCTCCTTCTGCATTTGTCTTCTTTTTGAACACCCATTTTCTGCCAATGAGTTTCCTTCTAGCCGACAACTCCACAAGATCCCAAGCCTCATTTTTGTGCAAATATGCCATTTCATCAACCATGGCCTCTTTCCAGAGTTTTCCATCCTCTGAAACTACTGCTTCCTTCATAGTTATGGGATCATCATCAGTAATAGATAAAGCAAAATTTTAACAAGAAGTAGAGGGACTATACCTTTCAGGCTGCCTTCTTTCTCGAACTGATCTTATTAGAGCCAGAGTTTGTCGCTCTTCATCATCTGATTCCTCCTCTACTGTAGAGTCTGATTCTTCCTCCTTTAGCTCAAACTCTATCTTCTCAGGTTCCTTTCGTTGGACTTCATGTTTAATAACATCTTTCACCTCTCTGAACACCACATCTTGGTTGTACATAACCTTCCATGTGACTGGGTTCCAAAGTTTATAACCCTTTAAACCATCCTTATACCTAATAAAGATGCACCTTTCTTATTTACTATCCAACTTGGTTTGTTTCTCCTTTGGAACATGTACATATGCATCACATCCAAATACCCTCAGATGTGAAAGAGAGGTTTTCTTACTAGTCCATACCTCCTGTGGAGTCTTATCCTCCAACACTGATGAAGGTGACCTGTTGACTAGGTAACATGAAGTATCCACCGCCTCTGCCCTGAATTCTTGTCCTAACTTGGCACCACTAAGCATGCTTCTTTCCCTTTCCATTAACATCTTATTCATTCTTTCTGCAACGTCATTTTGCTGAGGTGTATATGGAGTAGTATTCTGCCATGCTATAGCACACTTCTTACAAAATTCTTCAAATTCCTTACTGTAAAACTTTCCACCGTTATCTGTCCTCAACACCTTTATCTTCCTCTCTATCTGGTTTTCCACCAGAGCCTTAAATTCTTTAAACCTGTCAAAGACTTCAGATTTCTTCTAAGGAAATATATCCATGTATTCCTTGAGAAATCATCTATAAATGACACATACTACATAGACTTACCAAGTGATGGAACCTTCATAGGTCCAAACACATCACTATCCACAAGTTCTAATATCTGTTTCGCCCTCTTACTTCCAAAGGGGAAACTCACCCGATTCTGCTTCGCATATACACAATTTTCGCAGAAATCAAAATCCAGAGAGCTATTACTTATACCTTCTACCATACCTTTACCATGAAGTATCTGAAGGCCCTTTTCTCCAATATGTCCAAGCCTTTGATGCCACAGCATGGTCCTCTCTCCAGAGATGACTAGATTTTCTGCTCCACTTTCATGAACCACAAAACTGTTGCACCCATCAACAATAGTGCTACCTTACAGCTTGTATAGAGTTCCAGTCCTAACTCCCTACATCAATACCAGTGCTCCCCGAACCATCTTGCAGGTATCCTTCCAAACACTATTTTTACACCTGCATCATCCAGCTTGTTTACAAAAATCAAATTTTTGGCCAATGCAGGAATATGTAGAACACCCGGAAGTGTTCTAACCCTTCCACCTTGCAACTTCAACTTTACTTTTCTACGACCAATGATTTTAGCCTTCCTGTCATCCCCCAAGAAGACATCACCACCATCATATTTCTCATACTCGTAGAACCACTCTCTATGGGGAGTGAAGTGAAAGGATGCACCTGAGTCAATCAACCATGCCTCATGATATACATGTGTACTTGAAGAAGCCAAGTACACAACCCCACCTTCATCTAAGGTGGTTTTCACCTCTGTAGAAGGAGCATCATCAAATCCCTTTCCTTTATTAGGAGCTTTAGATTTACAATCCCTTCTGTAGTGCCCTTCCTTTCCACATTTCTAGCACACCACCTTTAGAGGTTTTCCTGGAGATTTAGATCTCCCTCTAGATTTAGATCTCCCACTCGATGATTTTTTTTTTTTGTTATGGGACTATCCTCGTACAGAAAAGGCATCACCATTCTGGCTCTCCATATTTTTTTGTCTCATCTCCTCCGTCAACAAGGATAAGACTATTTCATCAAAATGTAAGGCAATTGCATTTCTAGCTATTGCAATAACCAGACTATCCCACAAATCTGGTAGAGAACACAACAAACTGATGCACTTATCTTCATCTAAATTTTAATATCAACATATGCTAATTGACTTACCATAGTATTAAACGCATTCAGATGCTCTGTCACCGAGTCTCCATCTTTCATCCTCATGTTATACAGCGTTTTCTGCAGGAATAGTTTATTCACCAGAGACTTAGATTGGTACAAAGTCCCTAACTTGTCCCACAAATCTTTCGTCGTAGCTTCCCCTGATACATTTAGCAATACTGAATCTGAGACACACAATTTTATTGTTCTCTTTACCTTCCGATCCAACTTCTTCCATTATTCATCGGACACTCCCGTTGGTTTAGTACCTGGATCTACCGCGATCCATTGGTCTTTATCAACCAACAGATCCTCCATCTTGAGTTTCCACAACTCAAAACTCCGAACATTAAATTTCTCAATCTCTATCTTTACACTGCTCGCCATCTTCTTTCACCAGAATCAATCTCACAGATCTCCCACTGAACAGGGTCTACCACAAGCCCAAGTGAAACCCCTCAGCAACAAAGGCGTCCCCTTGAAGCCAAAATAGCTATGATACCAAATGTAAGTTTTAACCCTGTATAGAAATTACCTACATACGAATTCTAAAACACAGAAAAATAAACAATGCGAGAGCATAACACATAAAACACATATACACAGAGATTTTCCCACTAGATCCCAAAACCAGGACTACTAGCTTGATTTTTCATTATTTTCCTTTCAATGTTAATACCATGGACCGAAAACCATCGCATCCAATACCATGGATCGAAAACCATTGCGTCCAAAAAACATGTGCAAAATCCATGAACAAAACCATAGGTGGGTCCACCCAACCTAACATAAGGTCCAAAACCAAAATTTTCTTGGGCACTACCCCGGACCCCATAAAGTGGGGTTACGGGTGCCCTTCAAACCCCTTGTTAACTACGTGGAAAGAATACAACACAACCCAACACTTCCCAGTTGTAATTACGCATTGCTAAATCCTAGCAGCTAGCAACCTAGCTGGATTGTGCATTTCGCAGATCCAGCAGCTAGTCCTACCTCCCAGACAACCTAGACTACCTTTTATGCAGTTCTGGCAGCTAGTCACCCAGCCTCCCAGTAAAATTTGCACAATATTGCTCGCCAGTTTCCCTTGTATGTGTTGTGTCCTTCCCTAGATTTTCTTTGTTTTCACTGACATATTTCTTGCCATGCATGTTGCTTGTCTCCATATCTTTCAAGTGCTCATCTGTCTCAATGGCTTCCAAGAGAATAGGATCTCAGGACACTGATGATGTTGCGGTTGGAGCAGCAGCTCAGCAGATGTCCTTTAGCATGTTGATCTATGAAGATACGAAGTTTTATATAAAAAATGACATCAAACTCAAGTGGAAAGAGGTTAATGAAACATTCACAGGCACTTTTAGGGAACACCTTGAAGACTGTCAGGTGTACGTGAACATTCACAAGTCCAGCTTGTACCGGATTGCATGCAGATATCTTGTGTTCCCATGCACGGACATGATACACTAGATTGTCTCTCACATTGATCCTGAGATGATGACCTTCAGTAGTGTTAATGAGACGAAGCTTGTGACCTTCTGGTAACAAGATTATGATGATATGTATCAGATGCCAAAGCCTGTGAGTGTCATGGAGAATCCATTCAGCTTACCAAAGAATAGTGCTAACTCCAGAGACATTCTGAAGGATTGGGTAAAGGATCCAGCTCATTTTGAGGATGACACCCAACCAGGTCTATAAGACAAAGATAATAAGGAAGGCGTACCAATACTTCATCATATTTTCTTGTTGACTGTGTGGCCAAGCAAGCATGGAAACCTTCCCACAGAGTTGGGTAGTTACACTAGACCAAGTGGCTAGAGAAGGAAAACCATGCAACTGGTCCAACAGACTAGCTCATTAGCTGAAGGAGCAAGTCACGAAGTCTTGATAGTCACTCGAAGGTATGCATGCAAAGATTTACATGTTCTCCTACATCCTAGATGCAGTCTGTGCCCAACACAAGTTCCCACGCTTGGAGTGGGCATGGTCACCGACGAAGACTGCTATGAACACATATTTCAAGTTTTTGTCTGAATGTAGTTTCAAGGGATTAATCACACGGTTGTCTGATCATTTTTTCTTCCCTTTGTACAAGATGATATTCAAACAAGATCCACCTTGCATGTCAAAGGAAGCAATGGAGGAATTGATAGGTATTGCAGATTGGTATGCCTCACCGTCCAACACTTTCATCCTAATGTTTAATGCGGAGAAGCCTTCATATGTTCTACCAAAGTTTTCCTTGGACATATTTGTCATGCAAGAAGTAGCCTATCACATCTCGGCAGGGTTGACAGCTAGATTATAACAGAAGAAGAAGGCACCTTGGCCCACTCTTCCACTACAGATAGGGTTATATGAGATCTGGAGTATCAAGCAAGCAGATGTTGAAGCGACACTGATGAAGAAATACCCATTCGACCTCCAAAGCTATAATCCATATGACCCACATTGCATTGTGAAGGATCACTACATGAGAGTTTAGTTCAACTAGATCTATGGGGCATTTCATTGGGCCAAGGAGGACCCATGGAGATACTGATATAGTTTCTCGAGACCCAATGAACCAGTCAGATTCGATGTGGAGTGGTTAGCGAAGCAGCATGAAGCGACATCACAAAGAGAACTAGCAATAGTGTAGTGGTAGCAGAGCCAATCATACCAGTGCGCAACAAAGGGAAGAGGAAGAGATGTAAAGAGGCAAAGAGGCAACAACGTGACAAGTGAATCACGCAAAGACAGAGGGATAAGAAGAGACTGGAAGAAGAACAGAAGGAGTTGCACAAGTTGATGGGGCAACTCTGGAAATAACAAGAGTTGCGCCAACGTGAGAGGGAAGTGTAGCAGTAGCAGATACAGTAGGGGTGCATCACATGCAAACAAATAAAGCAGTCCCCATACAAGTATTCAATTCATTTGAACAACTCACATCAGGTGAACAAGTTGAACTATCACAGGGGCAAGACTTTTCTCATGAGATAGAACATGCACTTCAACAGTTGGATGCAGACATGGAGCAGTAGGAGTTGGAACAGGACACCAACCTCATGCCTCACCACATAGAGGTAAACTCACCTACTTCAATGCATCCAGAAGAATAGCAAGTCTTGAATGACCAAGGAGGCACTGAGATCCTTGGTGATCAGCTAGAGGAAGAGATGCACAACATCTCATTTGATGAATCCCAACATAGAGTTATGCAGTCCGCAAAGTGTCAAATCCAAAGGATCAAGCATCTCCTACGCAAGTTGAAGAATGAATGATCATCACTGATGTGCGCAAGCATCTAGCTACTTTGGCCGATGCAACCATAGTGTATGATGAAGCTAGTAACTCAAGTGTTCGTTTTCTTATAGCTGAGAATGAGCGAATGGCGAAGGAACTACAGGTTGCCAAGCAAGGAGGAGACTTAGTGACAATGTCTGCCCGAGCTAAACTAAAGAAGGAAATACTAGATGAAGTATTGTCCCTTGACACAATTATGTGAGAATTGTACTCCAAGTTTGGTACCGTGCACAAGGTGGTTGTCCATCTCAATAGATGGCAGTAGTGATGATCTAGGAGAGCATGCATCTTGACGAACATACATGATGTTGTTGATGACATGAAAACATGGACAATGAATTACAAGGGAACCCCACTTCACTTGCCAAAGATGATGAGGCCAAATGCAATCAAGATGAAAGCATGTATCCAGAGTCAAATTCGGAACTATGAGGACCTCCCGCAACTCATCACTAGCATACATGCTTCCCATGCACGAGTATTCAAGAGCATGGATGTTGTGGTGTGCACACATGCGATCCCGTCACTTGGGACTCTCACCCAGGCAAATACCAAGAAGCAGGTCTAGCAGGAGCTTGACTCGTACTTCAATGAGTTGATGCACATTGCTACTAGCACAAACTTGCCTATCAATGTAGACATCATGCACAAGTATGTTGCTGGTCCAGTCACATTGAAGACAATGATGTGCAAGCTTTAAGACAAGATGGATTGAGGAGCCCGAGCAGTGTACCTAAATGCTATGGAGGTGAAGGTCAAGTTTTAGATGGATGTCACCATAGAACACATAGAAACTATCAGAGACTATAGAGCTTGGCATCAATATGTTACTATTGATCAACATGAGGATGTTGAGCAGTTGGACTTCTATAGCTATCTGAGTCAGGGTGATGTCTAGTTTGGCTTGCTCAAGCCATTGTATTCACATGGGTACATATGCATTTTAATCTTGAGTTATGTCAAGTGTAAGTCAAGTGTCAATAGTGAATGTAACAGTCATAGAGTAGATGAAGATTCATGAGGGTAGTTGAACATTCACAAAGGGGAATGTCAAGGGCCACCCCACCCTTTGCTATAAATAGTCCCTCATAACTCATTGTATAGGATTTTGGTTAGCCAAGCTTCTACTAAGACTATCTTGAAGAAAGCTTAGACAGTATTGTAATGCACCTTAGCTTCTCCACTGCACACTGCTAGTTCATATGTTTGGAGGAGTAGGTGGATGTGGTTATAACATTTCACTATTGGGGCTAGCAGGTTTACTTGGATGTATTGTATGATTGGAACTTACACTTCTTTATCTAATAAGAGCCAACACATTTTCATTCATATGTTGTTATTGTAGTTGGACTGTTCTAGTTACCTTAATGATATTTGTTGTTTAACTTACGTATTTGTGTATGAACTAATTCATATGCAATTATATGAATCTTTTTTCAAATGTGTTGTTGGTTTACCCATCACTGTGGATTGTCGGCTACTCTACTTTCCAACTTGTGATGCATCTTCGCTTGTGTGTTCCCTTCCCAGCTGAGTATTGATACAGGTTGTCAAGGGGTGAACTCATCCCAACCCACTTGTGTTAGAACCTTTTATTAACCTTCCTTGATCCATATGGATCCTAGAATACTCTCTCATTCTTGAAATCTTCTTAAAATCGTTTTAAAAACCAAAACAATTGCATGAGAGGAACCTTCAAAAACAACAGAAAACACTATCGGCAGCCAAAATTATGAAGAAACAATGAAAAGATGGGTTATCGGAAACTTTACATAGTAGCCATCAAATCTGGCCAATCAACAGTCCAGATCTGATTGGCAAATCACAAGTTCACAGTGACAGGCAGAGGAAATCGGAGCACACCACATAAAACTTGCGATCGGTAGAGTCAATAAGGACCATCGATCAAGCGCGCAGATCATTGGCCCACATTGCATCACAGAATCGTTATCAGAGATTACAAGAGCGCTTACAACGGCCCAGGGTTATTGCGATATGTGATTGCAATCAATCGCATCGCGATATCGCAATTGGAGAAACACAATGGAGTGGGGCTTATACACATGTATATGTGCAATGCGATTAGCTAGACCCGATGGTTATAAATATTGTTGCATAAGATTTGAGATCTGCCGAAAGGCATTTTGTAATGTATTTTTGCATATTTCGTTATTTAACGAAATACAAAAAAACAGTGTCAATGCGATAAAATTTGGACCCGAAGGGGTTTGGGAGTGAAAATACATAATATTTGAAATCTGTCATAAGCCATTTGAAATCGGACAAAGGCCGGGAGACAGAAAGCCAAGAAGCAGAAATGAACAGGCATAGCAGATTGGCTTAAAAGCCACAGACAGGGAGAAAACAGGTGCAAGCAGTATTGCAAGTAGTGCTGAGACAGAGTAAAGATAGAGACAAAGAGTGATTGAGAGAGTCTGTGTACTCAAAGAGGCTTGAGAGGTTCAAGCAAACTCTTGTTGTTGTATATGTTGTATGTTGAGTCTCAATTGAGCTCATCGTGTTGTAAAACTCTATTTGAAGACATAATAGAGAGGTCACCATTGAAGACTGGACCAAGATATGTATCCCAAATGTATTGGGTGAACTCATTATTACATTTGTTTTGTTTATGTGTGTTGTCTATTATGCTTCTTTACTGTTTCATTGTCTATGTATTTCACAATCTTATCGATCCATTGCTTAAAATAACATAGGAAAATACATGCAGACGAGTTTGTAATAACTTAATAACATTGTATTAGATCTCATTATCAGATCATTCCTTGACTCGCTGCAACAGTCACACCCTTGCTACTGACAGAGTTATCTTACTTTCCCCTGTGTGACATCGAAGTCAAGGCATTACCTTACGACCCACTGCTGGGACTCCTACACCAAATGGTCTGAGGTCTAATTGGGACTTCTTACTGGGGAGATATCCTTGACATGTTGGTGAGTCTAGCACCATCAACACCAGTCAACTTCATCTTTAGGAAATTCAAAATAGTAATGAAGAAAATGATCATGAAAATCTTGAAGAGATTCGTTAGGTGATTTTCGCAATTTTAATATTTTTCTATAGAGGGATTTATGGTCATAATTAATGAAAGCACAACATAATTATCTAGAAAACTAATCAAAAGAGTGTATAGAGGTTATGGGAAATGTGTGACACCATTTCTTTCGCGCCCTTTGAATGTAAAATCAAACAACCCATAGGAAATGTAACAACCCTGGATAAAAGTTCATGTAATAAAAGTTAATAAAGGAAAAATAAGACCACATTTAAGGAACACTTATTCCAAGCTAAATGTTGGGAAAACATATCCTAGTGAGCATGAATGGATGTGTGTTTTGGCTAAGGAAATTGGCAAAGGCATTAAAAGGAAAAAAGCCATTTTTGGCACATTTATTTATGGAAATAAAGGAAATTAGGAAAAAAGTAAGGTTAAAGGACATAGGTTGCATGTGAGGAGGAAATTGAAGGAAAATAATGGAAAATCAAGAAAATAGAGGCCTCATTCATAAAAAGTCTTTTGGGGATCAGTTGGTAACCATTTGTTAATTCAAGTTGGTTGTTCTCTCATTATTCTCTCTCTCTCTCTCTCTCACTCACTCTTGGTCCCTTAAAGTTTTCTTGGAGCACTCTAACTTTGGATCAATAAATGAAAAGCAAGAAAATGGAAACGCAAGGGAAAGAAAGGAAAGGAAAAGAAAATCCAACAAGGATCAATGAAAGGAAAGTAGGACTCAAGCAACTTTAGCAAAAAAAATTGTTAATAACATTTTTCATGTGTGATTTCGTAGCTGGTTTGGACATGCATGATTTGCATGTTGGTGTATGGTTCTCTTGTTGTCAATGGCATGGGTTTGTCGATTTATGGCAGTAGATTTCAACCTAGCCTAGCCTTTTTCCAGATGCCATGGTATGTTGGGATTTTATTTCGGTTTTTGAGCTTTGGAATTACTGGATGCATTTCTCAAGGTTCATTCCCAAAGGCCTAGGAATCCCTTGACTGGTTTTGGCAGGATACATGATAAAGCCTAACAGAGTAGTCTTAGTTTAGGGGCTAGTGATCTGGGTTTGGATTGTGGTAAAGCTTGAGAGACAAGGAGAGAGAAAATTCCTCAAGGATAGTAATGGATTTTGGATGGAATTCTAAGTTCTATTTGGTTGGGATCAGAGCACCAGTTTTGGTGTGATCATGATTTGATGAGGGTGGAGGTGTTTTAACCTTTGGATTCCCTTGGTTATTCTTGAATTTGTTGTTTTATGAGATCCCACATTCATGCTTGGAATATGGCATGGGGGTGACTAGATGAAAGAGAGACTTGGTTCAACCATGTATATGGTCGGGTGGTACGTGGAAGTCCCGAACCTGGTCGAAATTTCCTATGATTAGTAAAATATAAGTTCTCTTACTTATTGATTTATATGTAGATTTAATGGTTTCCATATCTTTGATATTTATGTGGTTTTATGCTAGTTATAAGCATGGTTGAATGACTGGCTTATGTCATGGTTATCTCATATATTTACTTGTAATTGTTAAATGGATGGATGTAAGACCTAATTGATGATGTAGTAGTTCAATGGAGAAGGAGTTTATCCTTTTGGTTATGTTCCATAAGTTTCTTCAGTCGTTTATGTGTTGTCTTGTATCCTAGACCTGTAGGTTGCATTGATGCTAAGTGTTTGACAGAATGTCAGTCCTGGTTAGGGATGCTCAGGCCTAGTCCTGAGGGTGATTTTTGATTGATAATAATTGTTATCATGTTTTTATTGAATTCTGGAAGTTACAACAAGTTTTTGACAGAGGTCAGATTCTAGGATATAAAAGTGGCTTAAATCTCGGGGTCACTGACATAGAACTAAGACTTTTGGTCCGCAGTCGCTGGCAGGCAGGCCTATGAGGGTGACTTTGGGTTTTTTGGTCACTCCCTTGCCCATAGCATGAGAGTGACTATGTCCTAAGAGCTGCAAAATCATAGAGGGACCTAGGGACAGGCTGTCTGTGGCTGACTTGTCTTCTGAGGGTTTTGTTGATGATGTTGGATGACTATATCTGATGTTCCATCGATTTCACTTCCTAAGGGTGACATAGGAGGTCGAATCTGATCATAGTAGCATCTCTCCTCATGTTTACCCTGTTAGTGTTAGCCTTTGTAGCCTTCCTCCAGTGATTAAACATGCTCTTACAAGTGTTTTTAAGGTGTCAAAATCAAATTTTGTCATTTCAGTGAGTCTTTAAGCAAAATTTGGTCACTAGGCATTAGGTCTAGGGTTTGCTTTCACTCCTTTCAAAGTTGCCCAAATGTCAGTCCATGTCACCATTCAGTTGAGTCTATCATCATTCAAAAGGTTGTTATCATCATGTCAGGTTCCATTGGGTCATTTTACACCTTGTTCATGCTTCAGTTGCGCCTAGGCAAGGTTCATTTCCCTCTCCTAGGGTTTTGAAGGCAATTTCTCTTGAATGGTCAGATCATTAGCAAAACTTGTATCCAGATGTTCATACACCTTCCCCTATCCTCAATGTACCTTATTAAACACTTCCCATCACTGTGATCCCCCAAATTCTTCATTTTTTCACAAACCCTAGTTTCTTGCTACAACCTGGCAATTTTCTAGGTTGGGCCTGTGTTTTTCCCTTTTGGACCCCTTCCCCTCACTCAATCTCTGAGATTCCACTTTCCCCTACTTCTTAACATCCCTCCATACTTCCCAAAATTTCCCCAAGAATTTAGAAGCCCCTTATCCCCTTCATTTCGCTTCACTTCGACAAAATTCCTTGTTTCACACATCAGCATAAGTTTTACTTAAAAGATGTTTCAGAGAAATAAAAGATGAATTTTCGAAAACTGAGAGAGATTTTTGTCCAAAACCGTCCAAGTAAGAAAAACCTCCTTCACTTTTTACAAAGGTGTCATGGTTTTAGAGAAATGTCAACAATACAATTGTCTCAGGAGAATTGATGCACCTCTGAAGTGACCTTGGGTAAATCAAGCTTTCTCCTAGCTTGGTTGGCCAAATAACTTTATTGATGAGTAAAAGGATAACTAGACAAATCTATCTTTCCAATGAACTATCATGAGCTCAATTTGGAGTTGAGGAAAGCATTCAAAAGTTGACTGCAACAGCACTCTGCCTTGAGGAAGCCTCATTTGGCACATTTTGACCAGTCTTGGAAGATTTGATTTTGGACAAGGTAAATGAACTCCAAATTAAAAAATTCTAGTTGTTTTGGAAATTATACTCAAAGGCATTTCCAACGAGCTATCCTGCACCCAATTTGGACACCAGGAAGGCCTCCAAAAGCCTCCTGCAACATGCACTATGTGGCACACGACGCATTGGGCAGGCGCGCGGCGCATCAGGGGCGCAAGATGCATTGAGCAAGTTTTCACAGTATAAAAATACACTGGCGTGGCACATCGAGGCATGTGGCACGTTGGGCAAGTGCGCAGCACATCAGAGGTGCGCGGAGCATACAGCCAACAAGCCCAAAAACTTCAAAACTTTGCTCCAAGATCGCCCAAAATGCATGGATTGCCATCGGTACAAGTAGGTTGAACTTCATTCATGGTTTTTCATCCAAGATTAATGGTTGGTTGTTGATGATGTGTATTTCATGAAGATTGTGTAAAACAATCAAACCCTACCTTTTAAATACCTCCAAGAAACTTGCTACTAGGGTTTCAATTCATTGTTTTGTCACCAAGTTCACTCCCTCATCTTCTTTGTCCTTTGATGTTATCATTCCCTAAGTTCCCCCCATCCCCTAAAATCACTAAGCCCATGCTCCCAATTCCCAAATCACTTATTCCTAAGTTCTATTATCCCTATTCCTAAACTCTGCCATTCCCTATCACTCTCCTTCTCTCATCCCACTTGTAAAATCCTCAAGTCCCCAAACAATCAAGTGACTGTCCCATTGTCTCCACATTTTAGACAAATCAGAAGTTTTAAAAAGGGCAAATTTCACTCGGTTACAATCCTTGTTCCCATTGTCCTATTTCTCCCACAATCTTTTCCCTTTGGCACACATTTGGCACATAGTTGGAAATTGAAGATAATGGCACCAAGTTCTCATTTCTCATTTTCAAACAAACCAAACATACACTTGACATACACATTGCAACACCATGACTGACAATAACACATCATACAACCAAGACAGAGTTTCCATCAATGAACTACATGCACCAGGAAGACACTGAAACGGAGTAAAAGGCAAGATCGGCTCCGAATCTTGGCCGAAGCTTCTTTGGCTGAGCATGGCACTTGATAAGGCACCTTCAACCCAAATTTCAAGGAATTTGGAGAAAACTTTGTCATTTTGAAATTTTTGGCTTGCAAAACAGGTTTTTCAGCTCAAAGCGTAGCACGCCGCACGCGACCCATAAGATTGGGAGGTTCAAATCACAAATGGCTTGTAGTTTTGGATTTTTCATGATGAATTATACATGCTCAGCTATTTCCAAAGCATTTCATCAAGTTCTAGGTGACCAAAAGGCTCAAAAACACCATGAAAATCACCTTTCTGCCACCTTTTGCACCAGCAGGAAGTACCTCCGGGAGAATGCACTTTTGGAGGGGCAAATGGACACCAAATTGGAAAATTCCACTTGGTTTGGAAAGTAGACATCTAGGGATTTCCAAAAAGACAACTTGAGCTAAATTTGATGCCGGGAAGTGTCCCAAAAATAGGTGGAAAGGCGTGCGGCGCACAGGGCTCAGGTGCGCGGCGCACAGGGTTTTTGGCACAATTTTCATCTTCAGCTCAGGAAATGAAGCCAGTTTGACCAGTTTTGACTTGTGATGTGATTTTTTCACTCCTCTTGATGTAATTAATGAAACATGATGTTATTTTGACACTTAGTTACTTATTCTAGAAGATTCATTCACTAAAGGTGAAAATTAAATGAATGAATCAGTTTCCTAGCATATAGGGGTAAGTTGTTTGACTACCTAGATTTCAGTTCCTTGTTTAGAATTAGTTCAAACAGCTCCTAGAATGATGAGCTCGAACCCTAGAGGCAAGGAAAGTGGTTAGGATGGTCTATATGATGTAATTTCTCAATCATTTTCAGGGGTTGGAGAGGTTGGACACTTGGGATTGCTTTGGCATATCATTGTACATATTATCTCTGCATTTTTGGCTAAGGAAATACCAGGGTTTTGCAGCACTGTTTGGGATCCATGTGGCTTTATTTGTTGATGGTGTGCTTCTTTAAGTAATTTTAAGTTGTTATGCGTATCATTTTCCTTCTCTCATCTTCTGCCTTCAATTGAACGAATGAAGTGTTAAGGTAGAATCCATAGATTGTTATGCTCTGCCTTTAAGTTTGTTTGATTTTCCATGTTTTCATCTGTTTAAGGAGAATCCTTGAAAGCTTCTTGCTCTCATTAGCTCCTCAACAGTCTGATCTACCCATTCATTCCCTTTAAAATCATCAGGATGATCGCCTATCTTGCCCCAAATAGACCTCTGCAAAAGTTGTGCCTCATCCCCAAGCCCAAATTTGCCTTTCCCTGATTCAACACAAAAACTCCTAAAAACTCAAATCAAACCTTTGTACTTCATATCTAGCCTAAAATTAGCTTCTATTTCAGTCATCTTGAGCCTCATCGATTATCTTTGCTGAGATTGACCCGGAGAGAGCCCTCTCCTGTCCTCGTAGGGCTAGCTACGAGGCTGAGCGTGGTTTGATGTAGGCTTGAGTTTTACCTTATTTCAGCCTAAGGTAGATTTGAGCGCTAACATAGTGGCAACCATACTGGGGAAGAACTAGTTTTCTTGTTAGTATTATTTGATTTATAGATACAGATGGAGTCTGAAGTCACGCCAGGTAGCCTTCGAACTGCACATTGCTTTGCGAGTGCATAGTAGATAAATGGTACTTTAGTCGATCTCCGGTCTAGCTTGTAATCGTAACACTTAACTCATAAATTGCCCCAGTACATGTATCTAGTTCAGATCTGATTGTTGATGGTGGACAATGATCAGACACTGGCAAGGCTGAAATCATTCACCTGCCGACTCTAAATCATTTTCGAGATCAGATCCAAAGACTCCACTGGAGGATGATCCTGACCAACAAAAACATGAAAGGACAACATGGACAGATTAGGTATTCAAGTTGGAATTTAATCCAAGACATTTTGTTCTTTGTCATAAATTATTTCTTCTCTTTTCCCAAGAATGTCAAGAAGGCTTTGCAAAGTATATTGTATTTGAGAAGAGATCCTCGGCTTGCAGTTGATTCTTTCCCTTTGAAGATTGTGAATACGAAAGATTTGCATCAAGACCTTTCTTCTAAATTTTGTGATGACCATCTTTAGATTGATGAATCTCAAAAGACCAAGACTGATTCTATACCTGCTGTACATACCCCTACACCTTGTAAAATTCCAGATTGGTATAAACCTCTTGTTTTACCTTCTGTTCTTCATGCTTTCCCTAAACAATATGATCTATACTGGCAGAGGTTTGATGGTGAATGTAAGAATGTCAACGCTGAGCAACATCTGCAGAATTTTGAGTCTTTTCTAGACCTTTTTGAAGTTGATAGCAAATATGTTAATATAAGGCATTTTTCTCTTTCTTTGCAAGCCAAAGTCAAGAGTTGGTTCAAAACCTTGCTTGATGCAAGCATTTCAGATTTCCAGCAGTTTGTCAAAGTTTTTCTCGACAGGTAGATGAGCGTACAAAACCTTTTCTTGATTATAGAAGAGTATAACCAGCTGAAAAGACTGCCAGGGGAGACAATACAACAATTTTCTGCCAGATTTAACCAAGTTTATTATTCGATGCCAGTTGATATAAGACCTTCTCCTAGATTTTCTCTCTTACACTACCCAAGTGCCTTTGATCCGGAAATGGAGTTTCAGCTGAGAGAAAGAAATATTGCAACACTTCACGAGATGCAGAACAAGGCAGTGAATGTAGAGGCTCATTTGCTAATCTTGAGGGCAAGGTTGAAGGAAGAAGAAAAGAAGAATGTTTCAGAGCAGCTGACACTTTCAGAGGAAAAGCTTGATCTTTTCATAAATGTAGTAGAAGAGATGGTTTTTGTGTGTGGAGCATGATTGTTCAGAGGTCTTTGTTTCAGCCAGATGTATACCCTAGGATGTTTTGTACACCCCTCCACGCGAGGGGGACTTGTCCCCCCGCGGGGGTCCAGGGGGGGGCGCCGATCCCCCCCGGCTGGGGGGTCCGGGGACCAGCGGTCCCCCAGCGGGGGCTCGGGGGCAGCGCCCCCTAAGCTAAAAACAGATGTAAATTTTCCTTGTGAAAGTATAGTAATTTCTAGTCAATCTGGGCCGTTCATTAGGTGGATGATCTAATAGTAGAACTTATGTTTAGTTTAGGGTTTTTTGCCCTAGAAGGAAACCCCTCTCTTTGTATGAGGGCATTGTATTTGAGGCGGTGATAGATGTGCATTCTCTGTGAGCGAGAAATAGAGAGGTGAGACTGTGAGAGAAAACAGAGGATATTATAGCGGATTTGTTGTAGGTTGTGTCTCTTCATTTTGTTGGATAATAGAAAGGAAATATTGGCTGTTCAGGGTGGACGTAGCCTAAACTGGGTGAACCACGTATATCTGTGTCTCTCTTGTTTTGTGCATTTTTTTTTCTTTATATTTCTGCAATATTTTATGTGTTCCATTGCTCCGTAATATATAATATTCTAACAACTAGTATCAAAGCCGAATGTCTATTTGGCTGATAAACTCGCTGGAAAGAAGGGTTCCTAGTTCGAGTGGGAGCAATGGCGGAAAATGTTAAGTTTAGGGTCGAGAAATTTAATGGCCAAAACTTCTCGCTGTGGAAGATGCAGATGGAATATTATTTGTATTTGAAAGATCTATACCTACCATTGGGCGGAAAATCAAAGAAGTCGAAGGATATGGACGATGAAGAATGGAACCTTCTCGATAGAAAGGCACTCGGAACAATATGGCTATGCCTTGCAGCGTCGGTCGCCTTCAACATTTCGAAGGAAACAACGACAGAGGGTTTGATTAAGGCGTTGGAGAAACTATATGAAAAACCCTCGGCCTCAAACAAGGTATTTCTTATGAAACGGTTATTTAATATGAAGATGTCGGAAGGTGGATCTGTTGCAGATCATTTAAATGATTTTAATACTGTTACAAGTCAGTTATGTTCTTTAGGGGTAAACTTTGATGATGAAGTTAGAGCTCTGTTATTCTTGTGCTCATTACCAGAAAGTTGGAATGGTTTGGTAATGGCCATTAGTAACTCCGTTTCTGGATCTAGTACTTTAAAGTTTGATGATGTTGTCGGTGCTATCCTTAGCGAGGAAATGCGACGGAAAAGCTCCGGTGAGACATCGGGAAATGCTTTGAGTGCAGAGTCTAGAGGAAGAAAAATGGAAAGAGGAAAGAGCTCAGGATATCGCAGTAAATCAAGGAAAGGCAGATCCAAGTCGAGATCGGGGATAGTTTGCTGGAAATGCAGAAAGATAGGACACCTAAAGAAAGACTGTAGATCTCGGAAGGGAAAAGAAGGAGATTCACAGCAAGAAAACAATTATGAAGCAAATGTGACAGGTGAGGTGTTACAAGATGCTTTGACTCTTTCTTTCGAAAATATTACTGATTCCTGGGTGGTAGATTCAGGGGCCTCATTCCATGCCACACCTGATAAGAAATACTTTCATGACTATGTTCAAGGAGATTTTTGACAAGTTCGTTTGGGTGATGATAAACCCTGTAAAATTGTTGGAATGGGTAAGGTTCTTGTAAAACAGCAGAATGGAAACCAATGGCTACTAAAGGAGGTACGGCATGTTCCAGATCTAAAGAAAAATCTGATTTCAACAGGGCAGTTAGGCGGTGAAGGTTGTGTGACAACTTTCACAGATAAAGCTTGGAAGGTCACCAAAGGAGCCCTGGTAATAGCAAA
>APFE030312930.1:57048-72430 GCA_000404065.3 Pinus taeda
TTTAAGGAGAATCCTTGAGACTTCCTTGCTCTCCTTAGCTCCTCACTAGTCTGATCTACCCATCTCACTTGCTTTAAAGCATCAAAACGATTGCCTTCCTTGCCCCAATCAGATCTCTGCAGAAACTGTGCCTCATCCCCGAGCCGAAATTGCCTTTCCCATTGTTTTCAACAAAACCCTAAAAACCCAAAATTAAATCAAACCCCTGCACTTAATACCTAGCCTAATATCAGTTGCAAATTTAGTCATCTTGAGCCTCTTTGATTACCTTTTGCCGAGATTGACCCGGAGAGAGCCCTCTCCTGTCGTCGTAGGGCTAGCTACGAGGCTGAGCGTGGTTTGATGTAGCCTTGAGTTTTACCTTATTTCAGCCTAAGGTAGATTTGAGCGCTAACATACCCCAGTTGGCATAGTAACTTTAGGTAGTCTTGTGGGGGATTGGGGGGGGGGGTTGTTACAAATTGATATCAGAGCGTGGTTGCGCTCTCCTTGGGTGAAGTTGATTGGTCAAGCATGCATGTTAGTTGCATGTGTGTCGCTTACACTTGCATTCCATGTGCTTGTTGAATTGCATAATGATTGATCATGATTGTAGTAAGGTTGTCATGAGGAACTTGATTTGATTCTTTGGAATCCATCATCAGAAATATATTATTGGTTACAAGATTATATGCAGCTTGATTACATCCTTGTATGTTAGGTTGCATTCTTGGTTGTTTGATTCATGTATCAGTCTTTTAGGTTTATTACAAGAATTGATCGCTTATGCTCGACTACTTGTGTTCATGGATATGTGTAGTTGATTAGGCATTTCTTATGCATGTTGATGGTTGGATATGAAAATGTGTACAATGGAGTAATGGTTGTTGTCATCCATGAGGTCATGGTTTGTGAAGTTGAAATGGTCATGCATTGATGATGGGACTCTAGCTAGAATGATGTGAATATGGTTTTTTACTCATTATTTATGTCTATATGTAGTTGTCATGCATGTATGGTCTTGGTTATAGTTATGCATGAATAGTAGGTCAAACATTCCTTTTGAAGCCATGCTATGCAATCTAGGTCATCATGGTGATATTGGTATGTTATGATGCTAATGTGTTGGCTGGGATAGAGCAGGAGATACAGATCATCATAAAGAGGTTACAGCATTGGACTTTGGGGTAAGAGCAGATCATCATACAAGTCTTGTATGTTTGGAATGTAGGTATGTAAGTCAAGGATTTTCATATGCATTAGGTTTATATAAATTAGGTTTATGTACATGTCTTTTGATATTATGGTTACATTCATGACAGATGTTAGTTGATTAGTGTAGTTATATTCACATGTGCCAGATAGTCAAGAATGATAGTAACCTATAGTTGTATGCATTGCTATTATTTTTTTACATTAGATAACCTAATGATTAGGTCATATGTTGTCGATGAGCATGATATATAACTTATTTTTGTTATATGTTATTAACTTGATGGTTAGGGTTATTTCATTGAGATCTTGATGTTGTAATTTGGATTGGTAATATGTGTGATGGTTATGTTCATTGCATTAAATATCTTGATGTTATATGTATTGTGCTAACAAGGCTTGGCCTATGCAGATGGTTAAAGTTACGACATTTAGATATGAGTCAACTTATTGTGTTGCATTGTGTGGTACTAATAAAGATTGATTGTACATGTGTGATTTCTATGCATAATAGATATTTGTTTATGAGCTTGTGAGGTAAACATGTTAGTTAGTGATTTTTATGGATAACACGATCTTATTTATTTTTAAGATTATGTGTTGAGAAGTTATATCATGTTAACTAGTTTGATTGTGCAGACAAGATTTCCTCCCCTTAGATACAGTAAGGTATGAGCTCGCTTATGTCATATATTTGGTGCTTGATGGTTTGATTATGTCATCTAGTTGACTTATTTAACATGATATGTTTGTAAGTTGGTTAAATATTTGATGAATTGCATAATATGAGTATGTGCTCAAATGATCTTATTTTGAGATGATTATACTAATACATATGTGTTGAGATAGTTGATATGTACTTGAGTATAGTAGGTGATAGTTGTAGCATTATGTCTAATGACTATGAGTTGACTATGGATTATAACATGATTGTTTTTAAAAGTTCATTTCAAATTGATAAATATGGTTCTCTTGATATTTGGAACATGTGGTTGACATGTGTGAGAAGTTACAGGAAACAAACTTGATATTAGTGTGACAAGGCAATAGTTGTTGTGTTTATATAACTAGTAGTTAGGTGGTGTGATAGTATATAGTAAGCCTTGATTGCAACAAGGTAAAAAGGTAAAAGGAAGGAATTGGACAAGAATTCTTTTGGCTAGGTTTAGAAACCCTAATTCCAAATGAATGAGTGCTTTTCATACAGGGAGTATTCTTAACCTTGATTTTGTTGACATTATGTGGATATGTACGAGATTCAATAACATGTACTTGACAGGTATATTAGCTAGTCTCTAGTTATAGGTGGATCTATCAAGATAATTCGAGTTCCTTGAGAGATGGTGTGAATGTGTTCAGTTACAAGGTAGCAAGCTTGACATGACAAGGTAAGGTAACTAATATGTTTTCATGTTTACTTATGCACTGACAATTATGTGTGTATGGCAGAAGGATGCACGGAGTTGCATGGCAAGAGAGTTTGTCATGAAATCTCAAATAAGGCTCAGGTTGAGATTTCCTTTGGAAGTGCTGAGAACCATGAGGATTTAGTCATGGTGTTGTTTCTAGTCTTGTTCTTTTCGTCTTTTTATGATTTGCTGAGCTTTATTTGTGGTTTTGTTTATGTCTAGTGCAAGGCCTTGCCACTTTGTTTGTGGTGTCGTATTGTTATTGGTTTTCATGGTTTTATTCTTGATTGTTTCTTATCTTGCCTTTTATGTTTTGATTCTTTGGAATTGGTTGGGAAAGAGGAATGGAGCTTGGGGAGAATCATGTAGTATCCAATAGGTAATGTAAGACATGGATGAAGCTTTGTGCATGAGTACGTGCAGCATAAGGTAAGACTATGACAGTTGATTAGACCAGTTGGCTCCATTGTGGTAAATGGAGGGCGGAAGTACACACATGAAAAGGGTAACTAGAAAAGGTAAAGTAAATGGATTTGAGGTGTTGGATGCCTTGGCTACGTTGGGAACCGTTGATCTCAATGTTGTGCACGTTGTGCATAAATAAGGAAGTCCTCTTAACCTAGACCTTATGTTATCTGGTAATTATGTCATGATCATGATTATATTATAATTAATATATATATATATATATATATATATATATTATATATATATACACATTTAGGTGTGTATCTGTGTCATGTTTGACAGGGTCATCATGGATCATGGTTATTAAAGCTAACATTTATATGTATATATATGTATGTACATATGTTGTTCTCTAACAAGACCATGATTTTTTTTTATATTAACGTTATATATATTTATGTATGTGTCCATGTATCTATGTCACTATATGACAGGGTCATCAAGAATCATTCTTGTAGAGAAATGCTTGCTTATGCAAGCAAATGACATGAAGAGGTCCCTAGTCTTACGAGGAATCAATGGGGAGGAGTAGCCCTGAAAAATATATGAGGTCAGTATCATATGTTTATGATTTGATATCATATGATTATATTATGTCTGTGTTATGGACAGGTTATAATGAGGGATAAAACACTGCAATAAAAGTAGTGTGGTCTGCAACATGCTAGGACAAGCATGGATAAGACACTAGGAGCAAGGTTTCTTGGTATAGACAGTGTTCTATTGGATGTGAGGTACTATTGTTGTGCATATGTTGTATATTTTGTACATGTTGCATCTATGATTATTGTGTGCATGTGGTGTTGTGTATACATAGCGTGTGTACATTTTGTTTATGCAATGTTATGTACAAGATGGTACAACTAGTGTTGTGTGCATATGGTGTTGTGCACTTGTTGGATATCAAGTGTTGTGTAAATATGATTCTATGTAGATGTTGGAAGTGTAGTGCTATGTACAAATGGTGTTAAATGCATGTTGTACATATGGTTCTATGTACATATGGTGTTCTATGCATGATTGTACAACTAGTGCTGTGAGTATGTGGTGTCGTGAACATGTTGTACATGTGGTGTTGTGAGCATGTGGTGATGTGTACATGTCGTGCATGTGATGCTATGTACATGTGGTGTCATGTAAATGTCATGCATATGGTACGATGTACATGTGGTATTGTGTACACATTGAATAATCGTGCAGTGTACATGTGGCGTTGTGTACACATTGTGCAAGTGGTGTACATGTGATGTTGTGAAGGTGGTTTGTAGCGTACAGGTGATACTGTGTACATGTGGTACATATGGTACTGGTGTAGATGCATGTATTTCATGTTGTTGTATGATGTGTTTAATTCTATGTGTGTGATGCACACTATGTTATGTGCACATGGTTGAGGAGAAGGCATAGGATTTTTGTCTGGTGTGGAAAATGATCTGGAGTGTGTATGGAATAAAGACAAAGGTAGAAGCTAAGGATTGATGAGAAGATAAGTATCAACATTTTATTTCAGTTTTATTAGGCATGTGATTTATGACTATGGTATATGATGATTATATGTGATTTATGAATCTGGATTAGGATGGTTACATGTGATTTATGATGTTGATCTATGATGGTTTTGTTTTGACCTAACTTGATGTGATATGTTTATACATGATGTTCTGATCAAACAATTAGCTTGACTTGTTGTGATAAGAAGCGAACAGGATTGCAAAAGCACCTTATTAACAAACTACCAATGAGGTATTATTTGAGCTTATTTCAATTTATTTGAATCTAATGGAAATTATGTGCTTGGAATAGAAATGCATGAACATGCCTGGTTGGGTAATTGAAATCAACTACAAAGAATTGGTAGCAACAACAAAAGAATTAGAACATGTAGAAGTATGTTGGTAGAGTACTTCAAGAGGAGGGTCATTATGGGAAATTGGTATCCAATTGTGTCCATTGATGTCCATGAGCATGCTATGACTAGTATCATGGTTTTGAGGTAGGTATATTCCTTGGTTTTGAATCTTCCGATGTGAGGAAGCCTTCCCAAGGGATGTATTGTCTGGCATAGGGGATTTTGGGGAACTTGGAAGGTGAGTGACTGCATGGAAGGAGGTGATCAGATTTCTTGAGGGACTATGTAACAAAGAAGGGAAGGTCAAAGATGTATTTGTTTTGGTCATTAGCATTTCTATATGGAATCAAATGCACATTGGGAGTGAACCCTGGAACAATGAGCTAGTAATCGTTCACTAAGAGGACAAGTGGCACAAGATTATAATGTTGGACATTGGATGCAGCTTTGAATGTGGCAGTGGATTTTGGACTTCCTGGTGTTAGTGTCAGTCTTTGCAGCCTTCCTCCAGTGATCAAATATGCTCTTACAAAGTGGTCTCAGAGTGTCAAGGTCAAATTTTGTCATTTCAGTGAGTCTTTAAGCAAAATTTGGTCACTAGGCATTAGGTCTAGGGTTTGCTTTCACTCTTTCCAAAGTTGTCCAAATGACAGTCCATGTCATCATTCAGCTTAGTGTATCATCATTAAGAGGGTTTTCATCATCATTTCAAGTTCCAATGGGTCATTTTACACCTTGTTCATGCTTCAGTTGCGTCTAGGTGAGTTCATTTCCCTCTCCTAGGTCTTTGAAAGAAATTTCTCTTGAATGGGAAAGTCATCAGAAAAAATTGCATCCTGATGTTCATACACCTCCCCTATCCTTAGTGTACCTTATTAAACACTTCCCATCACTGAGATCCCCCAAAATTCTTCATTTTCGCACAAACCCTAGTTTCTTGTTACAACCTGGCAATTTTCTAGGTTGGGCCTGTGTTTTGCTCTTTTGGACCCCTTCCCCTCACTCTATCTTTGAGATTCCACTTTCCCCTACTTCCTTACATCCCTCCCTACTTCCAAAAATTTCCCCAAGAATTTAGAAGCCCCTTATCCCCTTCATTTCGCTTCATTTCGACAAAATCCCTTGTTTCACACATCGTGATAAGTTTTACTCAAATGATGTTTATGAGAAATCAAAGATGAATTTGGGAAAACTGAGAGCATTTTTTGTCCACAATAGGCCAAGGAAGAAAAACCTCCTTCACGTTTTACATAGGTATAATGGTTTTGGATAAATGTCAAAAATACAATCGCCTTGGGAGAATTGATGCACCTCTGAAGTGGCCTTGGGAAAATCAATTTTTCTCCTAGCTTGGTTGGCCAAATAAATTTCTTGATAAGTAAAAGGATAACTAGACAAAAAGATATTTCCAATGGGCTATCATGAGCTCAATTTGGAATTGAGGAAGGCATTCAAAAGTTGACTGCAACAGCACTCTACCTTGAGGCAGCCTCATTTGGCACATTTTGACCAGTCTTGGGAGATTTGATTTTTGACAAGGCAGATGAACTCCAAATTGAAAAATTCTAATTGTAGTGGAAAGTAGACTCAGAGAACTTTCCAACGAGCTATCTTGCGCCTGATTTAGACATCGGGAAGGCTTCAAATGCCTCTTAAAAAATGCACTATGTGTTGGGTCTGTGTGCTACGCACACATGTGTGCGCTACACACTGGGCCTCACTGGCCAGTGTAAAATAGCAAAGGCGTTACGCATACAGGTTTGTGCTACGCATTGGGTTCAGGCGCTACGCAATCAGTCACAGTCCCAAAAACAAATTTGTTAATGCGAACAGATCTTGCCAAATCGACTCCAAAGCTTGCAAGTAGGTTTTTTCATGGCTCTTCAGTCAATTTTAAAATGTTTGTAGTGTGTTTAAGGTGGGAAATTTGATGTGTTGGGTGTAGAAAAGTGAAACCCTATGCACTTACCAAAATCATTCCTTAGGATTTTTAAAGACATGTGGGTGGCTTGGTGAAGATTTTTCCATTCTCCATTGGTGAAATACAGTCCCATACTCATTTGTAAAGTTTTAGCCAACATTGCAAAGGGTGCACATTACACTTTTTCTCATTTGTCAAATTTCCTTGTGATCAAAGCAGTGACTATTTTATTCCAATCTACTTAAACAGAGCTATTACCACTGTGGCTTGTTTCCTATGATGCTTTGGTACACATGTAACATGTTTAGGTTTTGAGCATACATTGAACTTTTGATTTCACTACACTTATATCAACATACATATTGTAGACATCTTGTTTTCAAAGCCATGTCAGACACAGATTCAGTTTATAAGCAGGAGGTAGAGGCTAACCGAGAGTTTTTGCTTGAGAGGGTCAAAATCCATTTATAGAAGTTGCCGGCGAAGGCCAATAGAGACAAAGACATGCTCTGTCACATGAAACATCACTATTGGGCTCGCATGCATGTCGGCAAAGCAAAAATGAAGATTTTGAAAAGGAGGTTGAGCAGAGCATTAAAACAACGAAAGAGGCTAGATCCACTTCGAGTTTTAGCTGAGGCTTTGTTGGCTGGGCATGATACATGATGGAGGGTCTTCACTCCAAATTTGAGCAAATTCGGAGAAAATTTTGTCATTTTGAAATTTTTGGCTTGCAAAACAGGTTTTTTGGCTCAACGCGTAGCACGCAGTGCGCGACCCATAAGATTGGGAGGTCCAAATCACAAATGGCTTGTAGTTTTGGATTTTTCATGGTGAATTATACATGCTCAGCTATTTCCAAAGCATTTCATAAAGTTCTGGCTGACCAAAAGGCTCAAAAACATCATGAAAATCACCTTTCTGCCACCTTTTCCAACAGCAGGAAGTACCTCTGGGAGAATACAGTTTTAGGGGGAAGATGAGCTTCAAATTGAAAAATTCCACTTGGGTTGGAAAGTAGACATCCAGGGATTTCCAATGAGCTATCATGAGATCAATTTGGATGTCAGGAAGTGCCCCAAAAATAGGTTGAAAGCACTATGCATAGGGATCAGGGGCGCTACACATACAATTTTTGGTCCAGTTTTCGTTCTTCAGCTCAGGAAATGAAGCCGGTTTGACCAGTTTTGTCTTGTGATGTGATTTTTCATTCCTATTGATGTAATTAATGAAACCTTATGTTATTTTAGACTCAATTTTACCTATTCTAGATGATTCATTCACAAAATAGCAAAAATTTAATGAATGAATTGGTTTGCTAGCTTATAGAGGCAAGTTGTTTTAACTGCCTAGATTGTAGTGCTTTGTTTAGAATTGGTTGAAACATCTCCTAGGATGATGAGCTCGACCCCTAGAGGCAAGGGAATGTGTTGGCTTGCCTATATTATATGTATTTTCTTAAGTCATTTTCAAGGTTGGACTCTTGGGAATAGCTTAAACACTATTGTACATATTTTATCTGCAATTTTGGCAAAGGAAGACCAGGGTTTTTGCAGCACTATTTTGGGATTCAATGTGGCTTATGTGTTGATGGTGTGCTTCTTTTCAGTATTTGTAAGTTTGTTTATGTGTATCGCTTTCCTTCTCTTATCTTCTGCAATATAAAACAAATGAAGTGTTAAGGTAGAATCCATAATCTACTATGCTCTTGCCTTTAAAGTTTGTTTAATTTTCCATGTTTTCATCTGTTTATGGAGAATCCTTGAAAGTTTCTTGCTCTCCTTAACCTCTCACCAGTCAAATCTATTCATTCAATCACTTTAAAGGCATCAAAACAATCGCCTATCTTGCCCCAAGTAGACCTCTGCAAAAACTGTGCCTCATCCCCGCACCCAAAATTGCCTTTCCCTTGAATTCAACTAAATTCCAAAAAATCAATTTCAAAATCCTTGTACTTCATACCTAGCCTAAAATTAGTCATCAATTTAGTCATCTCGAGCCTGGTTGATTACCTTTTGTCGAGATTGACTCGGAGAGAGCCCTCTCCTATCCTCGTAGGGCTAGCTGCGAGGCTGAGCATGGTTTGATGTAGCCTTGAGTTTTACCTTATTTCAACCTAAGGTAGATTTGAGCGCTAACACCTGGGAAGGAGGTGAATCCTGGTATTACTTGGAGGGTGGAGGTGTGAGCCTCTAGATTCCCTTTTTTATTGACGCAGGCAGTGTATCCCTTATTTTCTAGTTTAGCAAATGTGCATATGTGTATATGTGGTTATAGTCGATATCATAATGAGTTGTGTTATAAAGCTCTAGTATGCGGTACGGTTGTTATCTGGTCATGATGTTTTGCTTTTGAGCAGGTTTTTCATTGTAAATACTACAATGAGCTAAGTTATAAAGCTCCACGGGCAGTATGTTTGTTTTCAGTCGCTTTGTTGAGGTCATGGTGTGGTTTAACACAAAGGATGGTGTTCCCCAAGGGGGAGGGTTTTGTAACAACCCTAGTAAAAATTTCATGTAATAAAATTTAATAAAGGAAAAATAAGACCATGGTTAAGGGACACTTATTCCAAGATGAATGTTGGGAAAATATATCCTAGTGGGAATCACTGGATGTGTGTTTTGGCTAAGGAAATTGGAAAATGCTCAAGCAAAGGCATTAAAAGGAAAAAAGGCATTTTTGGCACATTTATTTATGGAAATAAAGGAAATTAGGAGAAAAGTAAGGTTAAATATCATAGGTTGCATGTGAGGAGGAAATTGAAGGAAAATAATGGAAAATGAAGAAAATAGGGGCCTCATTCATAAAAAGGCTTCTAAGGATCAATTGGTAACCTTTTTTTTAGTTCAAGTTGGAAGCTCTCTCATTATTCTCTATCTCTCTCTCTCTCTCACTCTTGGTCACTTAAAATTTTCTTGGAGCACTCTAACTTTGGATCAAGGAAGGAAAAATAAGAAAAGGGAAAGGAAAGGGAAAGAAAGGAAAGGAAATGCCAACAAGGATCAAGGAAAGGAAAGGAGGACTCAAGCAACTTTAGTAGGAATACTTGCAGGTAACCTTTTGCAAGTGTGATTTCCTAGCTGGTTTGGACATGCATGGATTTGCATGGTTGTGTATGGTTCTCTTGTTGTCAATGGCATGGTTTTGTCGTGTTATGATTATGGATTTCAGCTTAGCCTAAAATTTTTCCAGATTCCATGGTATGTTGGGATGTTATTCCATTTTTGAGCTTTGGAATTGTCGAATAGATTTTAGAATCTAAGGTGGAGGTGGTCTCAAGGTTCATTCCCAAAGGCCAAGGAATCCCTTGACTAGTTTTGGCAGGATACATGGTAAATCATGAGGGATCGGTCTTGGTTTAGGGCCTAGTGATCTGGGTTTCCTGAGAGACAAGGAGATGAAAATTTCCTCAAGGATAGTGATGGAATCTAGATGGCATTCCAATTTTGGTTTGGTTGTGATTAGAGCATTGGTTTTGGTGTGATCACGGTTTGAAGAGGGTGGATGTGGTTTAACCTCTAGATTCCCTTGGTTGTTGTTGAATTGGTTGTTCTATGAGATCCCACATTCATGCTTGGAATATGGCACGGGGGTGACTAACTAAAAGAGAGATTTGGTTCAACCATGTCTATGGTCGAGTGGTACGTGGAAGTCCCGAACCTAGTTAGATTTACCTATGATTAATAAAAGTTAATTTCTCTTACTTTTGCACTAATTTATATGTGGATTTAATGGTTTTCATTACTCTCATATTTATATGGTTTTATGTTGGTTATAAGCATGGTTGAATGATTGATTTATGTCATGGTTATTTCATATATTTACTTGTAACTGTTAAATGAATGGAAGCAAGACCTAATTGATGATGTAGTACTTCAATGGAGAAGGAGGTGATCCTTCTGGTTATTTTTCATAAGTTATTTCAGTCGTTTATGATGTGTCCTATATCCTAGACCTATAGGTTGCATTGATGCCAAGTGTTTGACATAATTTCAGTCCTAGTTGGGGATGCTCAAGCCTAGTCCTAAGGGTGATTTTTGATTGATCAACATTGTTATCATGTTTTTAATGAATTCTATAAGTTATAACAAGTTCTAGGTAGAGGACAGGATTATAGGCTAGAAAAGTGGCTTAAATCCTGAGGTCTCTAGCATCGAACTAGCACTTTTGGTCCACAGTCGCTAGTAGGCAGGCATGTGAGAGAGACTTTGGGTTTCTGGACACTCCCATGCCCATAGCATGAGAGCGACTATGACCTAAGGGCTGCGTAATAGCATTGGGACACAGGGACAGGCTGTCTGAGTGGCTGACTTATCTCCTAAGGGTTTTGTTGATGATGTTGGATGACTATATGTGATTTTTGTCGATTCCACTTCCTTAGGGTGACATAGGAGGTTGATTCTGATCATAGTAGAATCTATCCTCATGTTTACCCTGATTAGCATAGTTACTTTGGGTAGACTTGGGAGGGGGTGTTATAGGAAATGTCATTAGACGAGACATCATGCCTATCACAGAAGTAGCAAAAGGAATCGTGTGCCTGAACAAGGTTTTTCCACCCTTCTTGTTAAAATTTAATCTCTACAAGTAATCTAAAATGCTCACCAACACTTCAAAATGTGTAGAGTTATAAAAACATGTCAAGGTTTTGATTTGGAAAGAAGTCATGGAATATGTAAAGAAATTCAAAACAAATTTCAGAGGCTCATCTTGTTATCTGGCCATCCTTCTAGGCACAAAATTGATCCAGGTGGATATTGGTGGCCACCTGCCAAGTCCACTTGGGCCCCCACCATTGTCTTTCTCAGCATTTTCAGTTTCCTTAATTGTAGCACAACTTACTATTTTTAGCAGTTTTTCGGGTCCTGAACTTCCGGAGCCGTTTTGAGGCCCTAAACGACGTTTTTTGGGGAATCCGGGGGCAACATGGATACATGGAATGGACCGATGTTTTCCGTTTCAACAATGATAGTGCTCGAATAGATCTTTCTAATGAGCTATTGTACGCGTCAAACGGAGATCATATGCTAAAGTTACGACCCCGAGAAGTTGATGTACCAACTTACCGCCAAACGGGGCCCACAGTTTGGCGTTTCATCTCCTAGGGTTAGGTTTTGGAATGTTAAGGGTTTTTCATTGTTTCTCAACAATAAATAGGCCTTCGAGCCTCATTGTCAGTCAGTTCAGAGGCATGTAGCCCACACATCTCTTCTCAGAGATAGCTACCATCGCCCTAGCTAGTTTATTTCCATTTCTGATTGTAAGCATATTTCAGTATTTTCCATTAATGAAATGAAGTATTATTTCCGCTGCATATTTGGGTATATGGTTATCTCTGTCATTGGTTGCGTTCCTGTTTAAATCTGGATCAGTGGTATCAAAGCGGTCTGCTTTTTCTCTGTTTTTCTTTGCATGTCCCCAACACGGTCGGGATATAAGGAGTTAGGGCTTGAACTGGTTGAACCTTTGCAAGACCAGCCTCGCAAATCCCGACGGCCTCCCATGGCGGACGACGAGAAGAAAAACGAGGGGGCAGGAGATCCCATCAAAATCTTGCTCGAAGAAGCGCTCGAGCGACAACGGAACGCGATGATGGACAGCTTTGCGCAGATCCTTCAGCGGCTACCCAGAAGCGGCGCATCGGCTTCTAGCAGCTTCTCTGGAAACGCCACACCCTTTAAGGTACAAGTTAATTTTGAAATCCCCATATTCGAGGGTCAGATAGACGCCGATGCCGTAGATAAATGGTTAAATCTACTAGAGGGTTATTTTTCTGTCATGAATTTTCGAGTCGGGAAAAGATTGTTTTTGCTCTTCTCAAAGCAGCCCCCCACGTCAAGGACTGGTGGGAAACCTACTGCGAGCAGAAGGATGAAAGTACTGGCTCACTATTTTCAGCCGCACCCACCTGGGACTCGTTCCGGGCTGCCACCAAGGAGCAGTACTACCCTGTCGGGAGCTATGAGGATGAATACATAAAGTGGACCACGCTGTGGCAAGGAAGGGACCAAGACGTGCCAGAGTTCACCAATATTTTCCATACCCTTCGCACAAAGTTGGGTATCAAGGATTCGGAGCAACATTTGATACTAAAATACCGTGGCTGCCTGCACAAGTACATCCAGGAAGAAATACAATTCCTAAACATCCCCTCGCTCGGCGCAGCATACCGGTATGCCGTCAAGGTCGAACAGAAGTTGAAACAAAAGAAGCGAGATTTTGGATCTGCGAAACCAAAGCAGGGGAAAGGTGCCCCTAAACCACAGAACAAAGGACAAAGCCAAGGCGGGACAACCCAAGACAACCAGCCGAAGCTACAAGCAAAGAACAGTGCCGCGAAGCCAAGAAAGGACACTGGAAAATGGTGCGAGTTCCATAAGAGCTCCACTCACAACACAAGTCAGTGTCGGGCCAAGCAGTCACTGGTGGCTGAGCTAAAGGTTTCAGAATCAGATGCATGTTCCGAATATGAGTCAGAACCCGATAAGGGGTATGAAAAAGGGAAGCAGATCATTGATGCGGACCCCAGCGCCACTGTTGCTACCGCAAAGATCCAGAAAAATGAACCCGAAGATCTAGAGGAGGAGGAGCGTCTCTTCCACTCCTAGATGTGGGTAAAGGGCTCCTCGATATAGTTCATTGTTGATAGCGGGAGTCAAAAGAACCTCATTTCGGTAGAGGTCGTGAAGCGGTTGGGCTTACCGACCACAGCACATCCACAACCATACACCATTGGGTGGCTTCACCAAGGACGAGATCTTCGCGTGAGCCAGCAGTGTCGCCTTCCGTACAACATCAAGCCCTTCACGGATGAGGTATTGTGTGACATTGCTTCCCTTGAGGTTTGTGATGTATTACTAGGACAACCATACTTGTGGAAGCGACATGCTGTGTATGAATCAAGGCCCCGTGCTGTTATTATTACATTGGGAAGTAAGTTGTTCAGGATACCAGAGGTAGCACCACCTGCCGCCATCTCTTTGATTACTGCAAAACAATGCAGTAAGATCTCATTTCTAAAACCAGGAAATTTGTTTTCCTGATGATACGCCCTCAAGGAAAGAAGAAGACAGTGTCCACGACCTCCAAACGGGGCCCCTCTGCACGACAACTACAGATGGACAAGATTTTGTGGAGGAGTACGAAGACATCTTCACCTCCCCGGCAGGGGTTCCTCTGCACTGTCAAGTCAAGCACTCCATCGATCTGACCCCAGGTGCGCCGCTACCCAGTGGACCAATTTATCGGCGATCCGTTCTGGAGAACAATGAAATCAAGAGGCAGATTCAGGAGCTCTTGCAGAAAGGTCACATCCGTCCGAGTTCTTTGCCCTGTGGGAGCCCGATAGTGTTGGTACAGAAGAAGGATGGGACGTGGAGACTCTGTATTGACTATCGGGCGCTGAACAAGACCACTGTCCGTAATAGGTACCCGATCCCGCGGATTGATGACCTCCTAGAGCAACTAAAGTGGGCGAAATATTTCAGCAAGATCGATCTAAAGTCAGGATATCACCAGGTACCAATCGAGCCCTCAGATGTGTGGAAGACTGCCTTCAAATCCAAGGAGGGCCTCTTCGAATGGTTGGTCATGCCTTTCGGATTGACGAATGCTCCTGCAACCTTTATGAGGATAATGGATGACATCTTGCGGCCATTCACCAACTCCTTTGTAGTAGTATACTTGGATGACATTCTGATCTTTAGCCAGAGTTGGGAAGAGCACCTTCACCACATCCGACAGGTTCTCCAAACACTGCGGCAACACAAGCTATGTGCCAATTTGGAGAAATGCACTTTTGGCATGACCGAGGTTCAGTATCTGGGATACATCATTGATGAACAGGGGGTGCATGTCGATCAAGCCAAGGTCCAAGTCATTCGGGATTGGCCCTCTCCAACCACTCTAACAGAGCTCCGCAGCTTTCTAGGTCTTGCCAACTTCTACCGCAGTTTTGTGTTGGGGTTTTCTCATATTTCTTGGCCCTTGAGTCAAGTCACCAAGGGCGGGGCGAAAGCAAAATTCTTTTGGTCTGAAGCTCAACAGAAGGCATTCAGAGAGTTGAAGGATCGCCTCTGCACGGCACCAGTGCTCGCGTTACCAGATTTACAACAACCATTTGAGGTCGAGACAGATGCCTCTGACTATGTTGTTGGGGCAGTCCTTACTCAACATGGACATCCAGTGGCATATCACAGTGAAACACTTTCAGACACAGTCCGGAAGTACCCCACTTATGATAAGGAGATGTATTCCATTGTACAGGCCTGCCGACAATGGAAGCATTACATTTTGGGGAAGGAAACGGTCATCCACACAGACCACCGACCTCTGCAGTTCATACAGACCAAAGGGAAATTGCAGAATGATCGCCATCAGAAGTGGTCTACATACCTGCAAGAGTTTCACTTGAATATCAAGTATAAAAAGGGCAGCACCAATAATGTTGCAAATTGCCTCAGTCGTCCACCGATCATGGGGCTAACCACCATGCTCAACTCTTGCGGGCACGAGACTTCTGATTGGCCACTTCTCTACAAAAGC
>APFE030312930.1:109392-158176 GCA_000404065.3 Pinus taeda
CAGTTTCTGACATTGTTTAAGGAGCAGAGTGGCCAAAATGTCCTGCTGTTTCTGCCTGCAAAATGCTGATTTATATATTGTTTCAAGGGGACAAGGAACATGAGGAGAATGTTAGGGGAGGGGCACTTTTAAAGGGAACATGGGAATGAATATATAAAACAGGGATTTTAAGGGAAAAACATTGCAACAATTATTGCATATGCATCATGATATATATTTTTTACATTGGCATCCTGAGGGGTAGGGTTTAAGGTTCTTATCAAATTTGGAAGGGGAATTTAAATGATAAGGAATATGTAATGGGAGGTGGACAATAGGAAAGAAAATGGGATACCTCAAAACAACATAATAAACCCTAGCAAGTTTGACAATTTCATACTCACAGCAGCAATGGAGCTTTTACTTGCAAAATGAAGACCTTTAAAAACACAATTATGATCTTGTTGAACTGTAGCAAGCAATAATTTTTCATGCTTTGAGGGCCTACCTTACAAAATCTGGCAAATCGTGGTTCCTTAGCAGGTTGCTGGCGATTTTGTGTAAATGATGCGTTGATGGGTCGCGTTCACTGCCCAACAGGTCTCACTCTCCTGACGGGTCACGCCCATACAAATTTTGTACTGGCAGAGGTACCCTGACGGGTCGCACTTGCTTGCCGGGTCTCACCTCTCCCAAACGATCTTAAAATTCACTCAAACGCTCAAACACTCTTGCAATTTGACTTCTCTATCACTTGAATGCACAATGAGGCTTAATGGAGGAAAATAGAACCTTTATAGCCTTGCTTTGAATAAATTTCATATCACAACCCACTTTCTAATGTTTTTCCTTTGACACTTTAAAAAAACTTGACTTTTTGGTTTCCTTTGTCCTGAAATTGACTGATTTAATGTTTTTGCTCGATTCTTTTTGCAGGGATATCATCTGAGGGATCTTGGCTAGGGAGCCAGGGTTACATGTTGTCCTTGAGAATTTTTTTAAAATTTCATCATTTTTTACAAAAAATTGAAAAATGATCTTGGCTTTAAAAACAGAGTTTTTAAATCCAAGATGAAAATTAATTGTACAAGATATGAATTTGCAAAGAAACACCGTTAAAATCATCCCTCTGGCTTGCTGAACATTTATTGACCTTCAGAGACATGACCTTGAAGACAAACTTGACCAAAACCCTAAACCTAGGAATTTGACCTCAAGACAAGACAAGACAATCTTGAAAAATTTAATGACCGAAATAACTTTGGTCCAGCAATGCCAAGAGGGGGTAAAAGATACCAGCTCCTCCATCAGGGTTATGGCATGCCTAATGGGATGCAAAGATGACACTGATGAGACACCTACCTATGCAAATGCAAAGAGCTTTGATCGCTAATGGAGGGCTACTAGACCGACTCTAACACCAAGTATCCCATACTTTCCACGAGTTTATAACACATACTCTGTGGTCAAGTGTATGTCAAAATGGAAACAATACCCCAGCTATCAATACAAGGCTAAAACATCATTTTTGCTTCAACAAGTGATGAAAAACACATCATCACTTTTACAATGTAAATTGCAACAAATGATCTACAAAAATATGGCCATAACAAGCTACCCAATCTAGAAAAACTATTTCTTACCCAACAAAGTGAGCATGATGAATGTCCGTGTTTGCTTGTTGAACATTTTCACTGACTAGTTTATGCACGTGTGCTTTGTCCTTGCGACATTGCTCTGGATGGAACCTCCAACATGTGGCTCTTTGGTGACCACCTATGTTGCAATGATTTCAGAAAATCTTCTTAACATGGTTCCTCCATTGATGTGGAGAAGGCCTTTCATGCCTCATCATCTTTTGTGCTACCATTCTCTTCCAGCACTCAACAAACACATGGTTATGTAAACCACAAAAGGTACATGTTTGTTGATGCCATGATTTATGTTCATCATTAACAACATGATTGTAATCGAAATGAACATTAGAATGCAGAGACTTGTTATACCTTTCTTGGTTGTTTCTGGTGTAATTATGGCATTGAGAGCTTACCTCAGCTCTTTCCCTACAATGGGCACTGCCATGGGATGATGGTGATGTGTTCCCATCATTCTCTTTCCTTGACGGTTTCAACAATGTCATGGAAGATTCTGACACTTTAGAGCATTCTCCTTCAGTGTATCCCAAACCAGAGAATCGAGGTCTCTGCACAATCTCCAATGGTTGAGTCATGCCTTGGCCATTAACACCAAGTCCTCCTCCTTTGTACCCCATCTTGGTAAAGAGTCTCATGCCAGTTCCTGTAATGGGTATCTCCACATTTCCAACAAAAAGAATATCATGTGAATATGAAATTGAAGAATGCTCACAATTGTTTACTTCAGATGTCGATTTCGAAGCAAGTGATGAGGGATTTTCTAAGCCTTTGTCGCACCTCAACTCCCCCAAGGTATTTTTCGTGGGTTGTAGCTGAAGCTGCAATCTCTACTTCTCCACTTTCTCTTCTTGTAGAAGCCTCCTTAATTCAACATTCTCTTCTTGCAGACTCTGGTCGTTGCGCTTCAATTCTTCCGGGTCCTCTTTCGTGGCTCCAATTTAAGCTGCAATCGTTGCTTCTCCTCTTTCTCTTCTCATAGAAGCACCTTCAATTTAGTGTTATCTGCTTGAAGTCTTTGGTTGATCTCCTCATTCGAATGATGAGAAGATGATGAAGATGATAAATGTACACTGGAAGGTGTGGATGGAGCATCATTCTCTGCTCTTTCTTTCTCCCATTCCTTATAAGATTCATACATTATGTCCACCATTTTGGACATCCTTAGGAAGGCCTCGTACATTTATTTGTCATCCTCCATTGTTGCACATTCAATTGTTCACGCTCGCAATTCACATCAGCGAGAAGACCGCTCTGATACCAAACTTGATCCAGGTTCCTTCAACTACCAGAATCATCCAAGGCCTTTTACTTCTGTGACGTTGTTACAATTTCATTTTAAAAAGCATAAAAGAACACATATGCATGCTCAAGTAAGAGGAAACATGACAACGATCAATAAGAAAAAACTTGAGACATTTGATAATGGAGTTCGTCCAGTGTGGACTATGTCTCTGGGCTCGGTGTCAAGGTGGTGTTGGCCGCTTCATATAATGTTGTAAATGAGATGATGATGTACATGGAAGACTCTATGTCATAGCAATGACATACACCCTCAACCAAGAGTGGCTTGTCTCTCCACGAGACATTCCTCTTACAAGAATTCTCACTCAAGAAGGCTTCCTCTCAGCATGACAACTTAACATGATCTCACACATTGTGGCAATGAGTATCCCTTCAACATAGTTACACAGGGATCTCAACAACAATACATAGCATAAAAAGCTAAATACATCTCACATAATGTGGCAAAAGCAATCCCACAACATAACATCAAACAATGATCTCAAAACATAATACATCATCTCAGCAATTATGAAGGAAAACATGACATGACTGATTCATGTACCTTCACCTCTGAAGTTGACCGAATAATGGAAGGCTCAGCTGAAAAATCTGACTGCACCATTGAATTTTTTGTCGCCGAGAGGTGTAAAATCAACTATCCATTTTTCGAATTCCGACATTGTCAAAATCTAGGCCTGTAGGAATCTTTTAGATTCCCTGTGATTCTCCAAAGATTTTGTTCTTTGGGCTGACTGGAGATCTGAAACTCAGATCACAAATCTGATCTTGTCATCATGATCCTTGTGAGATTTTGAGACTTTTGAGTATAAAGTTGGTTGCATTTTGACTCTGGCAAATTTCAACCTCCAAGGAATCTAGAAGATTCCCTCAAGATTCTTTAAATATTCTGCTTTGTTGGGAATCTACAAATCTGTTGCTTAGATAGTGATTCTAATTTCACCATCACATTCCATGTGAAATTCCAGTTAAAATGAATATAAACTTCATATCGTTCTGATAAAATGAAAATTTACCTCCCCATGGAATCTTTCAGGCATCAAGGAATATTCTCTACAAAAGATTTTTTGTCTAAAAAAATGTGCCATTAATCTGCCTCCTAGAACTGCATCATGGTTCTGCACTGCTCAAAGTTTTGGAATCAGGGTTTCGTTGTCCTATAATAAAATTTTATTATTTTCGGTTTCCGCGTCAGCTCCTCCCCTAAGGCGCATCTGCGTACTAAGATTTTATACTTGCTCGTGGGCAGGCCTTACCACTTGGAGTGGTTTGGTGTAGTGATAATCTAGGAAACTGATAGAAGGAAGGTCGGGGAATGAAATCCCAACCCTCCTAGAATGGCGCATGGTTAATTATTTTTATACCTCCGCATTGTTTGGTTAACCATTTGGTGTCCGGGGGAATTGCCCGCTTAGGCGTTGGCCACGTGGGCCAGGTGGTTTCAACCCCCGTCAATCCCATATACTATTTTCCATTGGTGCGTGGCTCCACAAGGCGGGATCCCTATTCAATGGGCCCCGACCCCCATCCATAGTTCTCCGCCGTGATGTATGGTGAAGTCCAGGGGTGGCAGGGGTGATAGTGCGCCCCCCACTAGATTTTTAATTTTTATTTTTATACAATGGTTGGGAGTTAGGATTTGGGTTGGCGGGGTTGGTGACTCACCACCCTTTAATATATTAATATATATATATAATAAATATATATATATATATATATAATATATATTATATATATGTATATATATATATATTAAACAAAAATTAGCCATTTTATGAGTTTTCTCGAACATATTTGTCGGGAAACTGACTGGATTTCGATGTCGGAATTGACTAGTTCACTGCCTCCTTAGTCTGCAACTTGTCCAAGTCAACCCTCAACTTTGACTGGCTCTAAATCCTTCATACAAGCTCGGATTTGGGTGTCGTTTTTGTTGTTTGGATCAGGGAAACGAGCACTTCGATCTAATGTTGAGTTTATTGAAATTTTCCCATTTTTAATTTTGAGCCCTTTTACCATGCCACTAATACTTTACAGATCCACCTAAATCAATACCCATGTTTTGTGAGTGTCTAGAGCTTCCTAGATGCATGCTTGTCCATATCAAGGGAGTGTCCAAGGGTTTAATGGTCTAAAAACTCAGTGGGACCCAAGGGTTGGTTACTTGAGTGATTGGGATGGTTCCTGTGAGTCCTGTTGCTGATGTGGAAGGTTCGTATGGTGTGTTTCTATTAGTTCCACTTCCTTAAGGTGACTTAGGAGGTTGAATCATATCATACTAACTTCTTGTCACATGTTTACCCTAGTTGGCCAGTTACTTGGGTAGATGTGGGAGGATGGTTTTACAAAGTGGTATCAGAGCATGGTTCACCCCTCGGACTAGGTGAGCTGTGAGTTGGCCGTGCATTCATGTCAGTTGCATATGTGTTTCTTATGTTATATGGTCATGTGCTTGTTGCATTTGTATGATATGGGTTGTGAATGAAGTGAGGTCGCCATGGGAAGTTGATGGTGTTGTTTTAAAGTGTGTCATCATGAGTGTATGGTTGATTATGCATTGCTTATGCACGTTGGTGCTCACATGTGGTCAAGTGTATAGTGATGTGGTGGTTGTTGTCATGAATAAGATCATGGTATGTGTAGTTGATATGGTCATGGATTGATGACTGGACTCTATCTAGAATTATTGTTATATGGTTATATGATTATGTGTTATATTTCTATATGCTGTTATGATTATGTTATACATCTATTACGCTGATTTTTGACCTTGCAAATGAGGTATCCTCCCTGAACTATGCTAGGGTGTGTTGGTTTATTGTGATTTGGTTTACCTGATATGATATACCTTCCAAGAATAATATCAAGGATGACTAGCAAGATGGTAATTACAGTTCTTGAGACTCTCCCTATGGATTAGATGAGCAGCGTGGTGTTGGGAACTCTTCTGATTTGGAAGACACACTGAGAAGCTTAAAGGAAGAAATAAGGAGTTGTAAGGAAAACAACAATAGAATCATACAGGCACAGGAGAAACACACAGAGGTAAATGTAATGATACTTCAGATTTTCTCTGAATTACAATGACATGGAAAAATTTAGATCAACCATGAGAAGGAGGAAAAGACTAATGGGGCATATGGCAATAGGTCTCTTGCTGAGTACATGTTAAATAAAGATGACGCGGTTAGAGATGGTGGATTGTTGGAAACTCCGAATAAGAGAGGTTATGGATGCAAGTACTATTCCAGTTATGGTTCTAACAAACATGATTATCGACATTGCTATCACCCTTATAGGAGGAGTGACAGGGGATATTTTCCAGACGAGTTTAAGAAAGAAAAACCACCTACATTTGATGGAGAGATAAAGAAATCATAGGATGCAGAAGCACGATTGCTTGGTATGAGGAAGTTCTTCAGGTTACATGATTACTCAAATAACAATGAAAGCCAGAATAGCTACATTCAATCTCAAAGGTAAAGAAAACATTTGGTGGGAATATGTGAAGAATGTAAAAGGTATTCATGAGGAGGACTTGACTTGGAATGAGTTAGAGAGGCTATTCAAGGAGAACTACCTATCGAATATATACTTTGATGGTATGGAAAACTAATTCTATGAGCTAAATATGGGATTGATGACAGATGAGGAGTATATTAGCATGTTCTTGGAATTACTGAGGTATGTGCCTTACCTCAAGGAGGAGAAGGCCAAGATTCAATATTCACTAGTGGGTTAACGATTGCATTCAAAGACGAGATTGATTTCAATGAGCCTAGATCATTGGAGGAGGCCATCTGAAAGCTAAATCATTGGTATGATCAGTCAAAGAGTAGATATGAGACTAAGTCAAACTTGAAAGGTAATGCAAAGAACAAAGGAAATTGGAACAAGAAGCGAGCAAGACCTTAGGGTACAGATAATAAAGAGAATTCAGCACCATCTAAGAAGTTCAATGCATCTGACAGAGGACAGGGAATTTGATCTAAGGAGTAGAATAAGGATGAGGATTGGAAGAATTTATAGTGTTGGAATTGTGGCAAAGATCATCGCAGTAGAGATTTTCCCCAATACTAGGGTGGTAGACTACAGATCTATAGTGCTCAGGAGGCAAAAACATTGGGAGATGTTTGGCAAAGTGTTCCTAGGATCTATGAAACGCTATATAATAGACAGGCAGACCATCAAGCATGTATCATTGAGATGGACTGTAAGATTTGTGATCAATATTTTTCCGTTTTGGTTGACCCTCGATCTAATTATATTTATGTTAACCCTGACCTGGTGGATAAGTGTGGTTTGAATAAATAAGTGCATGCAAATTCTTAGCTAGTGCAGTTGGCTACAGATAAAAAGAAGTGAGTTCATCATTAGGTAAGAGCTTGTGCATTTTATTTGAATTGTATTCCTACCTCAACACATTTGAATGTATTACCATTGGGATCATAAAGTATGTTGTTGGGCATGGATTGGTTGTATGGTCATAGAACCAAGGTGGATTGTTATGAACAAGTCATTGAGTGCTTGGATGACAATGGCAAACAAAAAATTTTGCGAGGTAAGAAGAAAGAGACATTAATTACAATGGTTAAAAATAAGTAGGCCAAGAGTAGTCACCAGAAAGGGTGTGTGTTATTTGTAGTACATATCTCTAGTGACAAAGGTAAGGAAGTTGAAGATACAAATGCTTTGAGAAGGTACCCAGTTCTACAACAATTTTAGAATGTATTTCCTGAAGATATTTCATAGTTTCCAACTCACAAGGAAGTAGACTTTTCTATCGAGTTGGTGATAGGGGTAGCTCCAGCATCAAAATCACATTACAGGATGAGCACACCTGAGTTGGTAGAGTTAAAGTTGCAACTGAAAGAGATGCTTGACAAAGGATACATTGGGCCGAGTGTATCACCATGGGGTGCACTGGTATTGTTTGTGAAGAAGAAAGATGGTACTCTCAAATTGTACATTGACTAGAGGTAGTTGATCAATGTGACCATCAAGAACATATATATTTTTATGAGAATTGATGACTTGTTTGATCAGCTGAAGGGAGCAACAGTGTTCTCAAAGAATTAAGGGAATTTTGAGTTCTAAAATGGGCCTCCTAAGGAAATTATAAAATAATAGTGGAAATAATAAAATAAGGTTAGATTACATCATCAAATTTTAGAGGTAAAAAAGAAAAAAAAAATCAACTCGTATTTTCAACTTATCTCCCTATGGGTTTACTCAAATTTTGAGAGGAAAAAATCATTGGATGCAGAATTTTATTCCTCATACAAGGAGTATCCATGTTGCATACTTTATATGGACCCTGCTACATGAAAAATGAGAAATGCATGAAAAAATGTGATTGCAATCGCATTTTTTCTTGCATTTCTCATTTTTCATGTAGCATGGTCCATATAAAGTATGCAACATGGGTACTCCTTGTATAAGGAATCAAATTTTGCATCCAACTATTTTTTCCCCTTTAAATTTGAGTAAACCCATAGGGAGATAAGTTGAAAAATACGAGTTGAAAAATAGTATTTTCTTTTTTCCCTCTAAAACTTGATTATTTAATCTAATCTCATTTTATTATTTCCGCTATTATTTTATAATTTCCTTAGTAGGCCCATTTTAGAACTCAAAATTCCCCTAATTCTTTGTGAACATTTTTTCTCCCTTCAGCCAATCAAACAAGTCATCAATTCTCATAAAAAAATACATGTTCTTGATGGTCACGTTGATCAACTACCTCTACTCAATGTACAATTTGAGAGGACCATCCTTCTTCTTCACAAACAATACCAATGCACCCCAAGGTGATACACTTGACCCAATGTATCCTTTGTCAAGCATCTCTTTCAGCTGCAACTTTAACTCTACCAACTCAGGTGTGCTCATCCTGTAATGTGTTTTTGATGTTGGAGCTGCCCCTAGCACCAACTCAATAGAAAAGTCTACTTCCCTATGAGTTAGAAACTATGAAATATCTTTAGGAAATACATCCTCAAATTGCTATAGAACTGGATACCTTCTCAAAACATCTGCATCCTCAACTTCCTTACCTTTGTCACTAGAGATATGTATTGCGAATAACGCACACCCTTTTTGGTGACTACACTTGGCCTACATAGTTTTCACTATTCTAATTAATGTTTCTTTATTCTTACCCTACAAAACGTTTTATTCCCCATTGTCATCTAAGCACTCAATGATTTTTCATAACAATCCACCTTGGTTCTATGAACATACAACCAATCCATGCCCAACAACATATTGTATGATCCCAATGGTAATAAATTTAAATGTGCTGAGGTAGGCATACAATTCAAATCAAATGCATAAGATTTTGCATCCAACAAGTATTCTCACTCGAAATTTGAGTAAAACCTTAGGGAGATAAGTTGAAAATGCGAGTTGAAAAAGTAGTTTTATTATTTAATTATTTTTAAATCCTTTTACTTTTTACTCCAAAAATGGTTAATCAACCCCCATGGTTGACATCGTCATCTTGAATCCTATTAGTCCTTAGAAATTTTATTTTTGTTGTACATTTTTCTTAGGAGGCCCGTTGTAGACCTCAAAATTCCCCTAATGACTTATCTAAGATCCATATATATTCAGGTATGCATTAAAGAAGAGGACATCTACAAGACAACTTTCCGAACCAGGTATGGGCATTATGACTTTGTTGTAGTTCCATTTGTTCTATCTAATTCTCAAGCTACCTTTATGTTATTGTTTAATAGTGTGTTGCATCCGTATTTGGACAGGTTTGTTATTATGTTCATTGGTGATATATTGGTATATTCTAAAAATGAAGAAGAGCATGTCGAGCAATTAGTAGCAGTGTTGAGATTGTTGAGAGAGCATTAGTTGTATGCTATCTCAGCAAGTGTAGTTTCTTTAGACTAAGGTACACTAATCGGGAAATGTAGTTTCTAAGGATGGAATAGAAGTGGACCCATAAAAGGTAGGAGCTATCACAGAGTAGGAAAATACTATGAATCTAGATGAGGTGATATATTTCATGGGGTTAGTAGGTTATTATAGGAGGTTCATCAGGAACTTCTTGCATATTTCTTATCCTATCACATCATTGTTGGAAATAATACTGAGAAGGGGGGGTGAATTAGTATTAGCAAATCAATAACTTTTTAATTTTCATACTCAGATTCATATACGCTACTTCAGTTAAGGGAACCCATGTGTATACACAACTATGTTTAATGAAACTAGCATATATCCAGTAAACCTATGATTCAGTTAATCCATTATATGTTTACCTTTAATCAGAGCATCAGAACTTCATTAATCGTATAAAAAGTAAATAGGTGCAGTAAAATAGAAAATATCATCACACATATGAAGCACACATGAACACCATGATCTAAGGTGGAAACCCAATGCAGGACAACAACCACCTGTTGTTGTTTCTTTAAGATAAGAAAAACCTGTTTACAATCTTGTATTGGCGCATAGTCATACCAATACGTAGGAACCCACCTGCAGAAGGCTACAACTTTCTCTCATTCTCCAGCTTCTACTAGAAGGGAGCTACAACCCCCTAGCTCTTGTACTAGCCAATATATTTACTAGTATGTAGGTGTTGGCCTACAAAAGACTACGGTCTTCTATTTTCTTTCAGGGACCATGTTTCACAAATTTTAGACTGGATCCATCAATCCAAAACAATCATGACTGCAATACAATCATCAACTATATATGCAACATAAATCTCAAAATCACCCAACAACTGAAACACTAAAACCCTATCATCAAAACACAGTCACCAGTACATAGAGCAAAACCCAGAACTCTACAACAACCACTAGAATCAACAGAAACCTCAAATATCAAATCTCCTAATGTATACACTACTTGGTTGTGTCGAATCAGCATGTATACACTCTTTCACCAAAGGGAACCTGCGTACAGATTTGAAAATAATTACTTATACCTTCACTACAATTTTCAACTTCAGATATACCCAAAACATAAGATATAAGGGATAAGACATGCGTCAGTATTCAGATCCATCCATGATCATAAGATAATGCATTTTAGTCTTCATGATTCCAGTTCATCAACCTTCATTCGCCACATAGGTGCATCCTTAACAATGCATCACATACCCATAACCAGCATACTAGATCTCGCACTTCATTAGATATTCATCACTTGCACACTTCCATTTGGCCTAATGATCTTCTTCTCCTTATAGAGGTTTAGGCCTCTCTCAATACCATGGTCCAAAACCACGTAGGACCAATACCTTGGACCCAATACATGGGGTCAATATCTCGGACCAAATACCATGGACCAATACCAAAATACCATGGACCAAATACCACAGATCAAAACTTAGTTTTCCAATATGTACATGCCTTTCCTTTCATGAAAGTGCGTGTGTACACTCATATGTGCATTTTGGTCTGCGAACCCACGTGTCTACACGGCTTGGTCAATAGGAACCTACGTATACCTTTCTTTCTTCATTCTGTGAGCCTAAACTGTGATCCGTCATCTGTAAGAGTTTACATCAAGGAAAACACCTATGTCATAGTGCCAAATATATGTCGTAATGCCAACAATCATTGCAAAGGAAAGGTAAGAAGTTTGAATGGACAGAGGAGTGTGCAGCCATTTTTGGGTAGCTCAAGCAATTTTTGACACATACATCAGTGTTAAAGATCATAGATCTAGACAAAGATTTTGTAGTATGTACATATGCTTGCAAGAGAGGACTTGGTGGAGTCCATATGTAGGAAGGACAGGTGGTATGCTACGAGTCACAAACATTGAATGAGCACAAGTAGAACTACCTAACACATGAACTTGAGTCAGAAGAGATCATACATGCATTGAAGATTTGGAGGCATTATATTCTTGGCAGAAGGTTTGTATTGATGAGGGGTCATAGTGGCTTGCAGTGTTTATTTAACCAACTGAATTTGAATGGAAAGTAATTTCAATGGTTTTCCACGATAAGTGAGTTTGATTTTGAGATGAGGTATATCAAAGGTAAATAGAACAGGGTGGTAGATTCTCTTAGAAAGAAGATATAGGTAAACCACATAGCAGCTATGAGCTCCTATGGGATAGATCTACAAGATAGGATCTTATAGGAAGGTCAGCAGGATGATAGGTATATGGAGATTATGCACAAGTTGCAACAGAGTATAAGTAGTGGTACAGGTACAAGTACAGGTAGTGGTATAGTTATAGGTACTAGTAGTGGTATAGGTATAGAGTACAAATGTGGGTGCACAGGATATGGACTATAATCTCACGATAGATGGATTGGTTATATTTATGAGGAAGATATATGTGTCAGATAACAATGAGCTCAAGAAGGTGATCTTGAGGGAGTTCCATTAAAAAACATATTCAGGTCACCCAGGTTATCAGAAGACAGTGACAACAATGAAGAAATTCTATTATTGGCCGAATTTGAAGAGAGACGTAGCAGATTTTGTGGCTAGGTGCTTGGATTTTCAACAGGTCAAGGGAGAGAGTAAGAATATAGGTGGACTGCTATACCCAATTCCAATTCCAGAGTGGAAATGGGAGGTCATTTCCATGGAATTTATCAAATTTTTGTTGAGGATAGTGAGACAACATGGTTCCATCATGGTAGTGATGGATAGACTGACAAAGATATTTCACTTCATTCCAGTGAAGTCTACATTCTCAGTGAGTGATGTAGCACATGTCTTCATCAAGGACGTGGTCAGATTGCATGGAGTTTCGAAGAGCATTGTGTTAGACAAGGATGCAAAGTTCACTTCCAAGTTTTGGAAGGAGTTATTTGTAGGTTTGGGCATGGAGTTGGCCTTTAGTACAACTTATCATCTGTAGACATATGGACAAATAGAGAGGGTCAATAGGATATTGGAGGACATGTTGAGGAAGTATGTGATGCATCAGCAATGGAAGTGGGAAGAGTACCTTCCACTGGTAGAGTTCGCTTACAACAACAAATATCAGGAGTCATTGAGGATGAATCTATTTATGGAATTGTATGGGTAGAGTTGTAATACTCCCATTAGTTGGAGTGATCCAATTAACAGGGTGTTGATTGGATTGGACGTGTTGGTAGACATGGAGTGGGAAATACAAGTAATAAAAAAAAAATTGAAAGCAACACAAGATAGGAAGGGAGTTATGCAGATCGGACTAGTTTTTTCAAGGAGTTCCAAATTGGGGAACAAGTGTGCTTGCACATCAAACCGAAGAAGATCTCCTTGTGGATTGGATCATGTGCCAAGATCACACCCCAGTTTTATGGACCTTTCAGGATTATTAAGAGGATTGGGCCAAAAGCCTATCAACTTACACTGCCTTCGAAAGTGAACGTCCATGATTTTTTCCATGTGTCATTGATTAAGAAGTATGTTGAAGATGTTGATCATGTGATTGACTAGTCTCTATTGCAGGTGGAGCCAGATGGAGAATTCTAGCCAGAGCCTCAGTGTATATTGCAAATAAATATGCTCATGCTCTGGAACTGAGCAATCGAGAATGTTAAAGTGCAATGCACATACTTTGGGCCCAATGAAACTACATGGGATATGGTGGATCAGATGCAGGCTATGTATCATTCCTTATTCATTGGTTGAGTGGATGTTTGGTATATGTCTTTAGTATATGTTTTTGGTACATGTTTTGGTGATGTTTGGTATATGTGCATATGCATATGGATGTAAATAATGCCATGATCTATGTTATAAAGCTACAATAAGCAGTATGGGTGTCATGTCATTATGATGTTATACTTGTTATGTTCTCATTTTGGTTTGATTCTCTGCAGGATGATCATTGTAAATATTGCAACGAGCTGAGTTATAAATCTCCATGGGTAGAATTTTTTCCTTATAGCAAACTTTTTGTTTGTATGAGTTGTTAAACATCGAGGACAATGTTCGCCCAAGGGGGGTGTTACATGTCAATTTGGGCACATCAACCCCGCCTTCTAGATCAGTACCATTAGGGTCCATCAATCCCTAATGTAGTTGTTTTCATTCCCTAATGAGTTCAACCTACATCTTGCTTTCCTCCAAAGAGTTTCCATGACACCATTCATCCAAAAAGTGTCCCTAAGGATATCAGCGCAAGTAGCCTTCTATTAGGTTGCATTACAATGTAGGAACTGCACTGACTGGGTGCACTGCAATGCACTTAGCCTTTGTTTCACCTGTGCTAAGTGAGTTTCAACTAATTTTTTAAATGAATCCATTGGATTCCTCATCCAATGGATACTTCTGGAAGTTTCCAAGTTGTTTGAGCTCACATTTGGGTGAGGAAGAGGATGAATGAACCTCAATCCATTATCCGTTCCTCCATGGAACCACCTCCCAAATTTGGCAGAGCATTCATGAGGGCCATTAATGGCTTAACCTTCTCCATTCAGCTATAAATTGATCAAGCATTCAAAGGTTGGTCTAGGTTGGAATCTCTTGAGCTAAGGAAATGTTGTTTGAATGAGATTAGTAAGAGTATTGTAATGATGTTGAATTGTTGCTTCATGAGGAGAGAAGGGATCGAAACTGGAAGGAAGACATTGAATCAAGCATGAACATTCATAGGTTGTAATATTTCATTTTATCAATAAAGAATTCAAAGCTTTTTCCATTCATGTTCTTATGTGATGCATATTGTATTATGGATTCTATGATATGTTTAATTAACAGATCTTTATTGTATGATTTGATGGGTTTTTGTCTCGGCTTGTGTACAGGTACTTTCCAAGAAATTTAAGTACAAAAAGGAGTGGTGCAATCAGTCAAGGGAGAGAGGGAGAAAGCAGAAGCTACAGGTTGGTTTCCCTTCTAACTTCTCTTATCTGTTGATTAAAGAAGGTAGTGAATTACTTTCGCTGTTGTTTGTAGACTAGCTACTAAGTCTAGAGGGTTAGACGTTTGATAAAACACTAAATTTGCCCAAAACAAATTGGCGACTCTGCTGGGGAGTGATCCTATCCCTTTTAGTATCTTATCAGTCTCTTAAAGCACTTTGACATACTGTACTTCCTGTCATTTATGGAATTCGAGTCTAAATTCACTGAAAATTGATTCAAATTTAGGCATAAAATCGCGTTCAGTAATCAGTGCACTTTTGTGACTAACACAGTGCGCTGTAATGCACTTCCTGCATAAATACACTATGATTCAGTGCACTGTCTCTAACTGTTGCCTACGTTGATCCTTTTAGGGTCAGTTTTCCATCTAGAAACTGAAAACATTTGTCAATTTTCAGCTATTTGAATTGCTTGTTGAATGTAAATGAATTTTTGTCTCTGAAAATAGTCTTTTATCTCCTTATTCGATCCTATTTAGTCTGGATTGTTGGAAGTTTTTAAGTATTTGTTTATCATTTGCAATCCATTGTCGAAAGGTAGTTTTGATCGATTGTTTTGTCAAAAGTCAAGTGTCATAAAGTCTTCCTTCAGAAATAATCGATTGATATATTTGTGCATTTGATTTGTATTTTCATTTAAAGTGTCGAAAGTATTCATTTCTTTAAAATCGAAAGTGTCATATAGTCTTCCTTTCCCTTTAAAAGAAATTGTCACAAATCGTCATTTTTTATGAAAAGAGTTTTGAATCGTTTGTGCATTATTTTTTCTTATTGCATCATTCACATTAAGAGAAATTGAAAAGAAATACATGCAATTTTCATTTTGGAGTTTGAGTCTGTGAATGCTTGAAAGGAATGATTTAGGGAATTGCATTAGTTTCTACTCTTTGTTGCTTGTTCAAAAATTACTTGTATGCTCTATCGCTCATAGCTAGGATTTTCATTGCTGAAATTAAATGGAAAGTGTGCTTCTCATTCTAGTTGAATTTTTAGGAATTTCGGAAAACATCTCATGTTGAACCTTTAAAGGCAAATTTTAAGCAAGATCAACCTAAAATTTACATCAATAAATCTAATAACGCATTGCAAGCTAATGAAAACATCTAGAGGTCTAGGCTAGGGACGTGTTCTAACGTCTTTAAACCTAGTGGCTGTCGTTTTCATTGAGGTTGGGTGATTCCTCCTCTCTGATTTGATAAGTGCTAGTACAAACTTGTGCTCCTTGTACTATTGAGTATATGTTGGGAGACCCCAATAGGTTGAAATCCTTTATCCCTAGGAAGTTGAGTCTACCGCCTTATTGATCGCAATGCACCGAACACAACATTCAGGAAGATTGACTGTTGTACATTAAATCCTTGGTAATTTCTCTTTCATTTATCAGCAAGGTGTATATTGCAGTTTTCCAATTTGTTTGGTAAACCCTCTTGTATATAATCTCCAGAGAAATCACTTTCATTCCTTTTTGACTCATTAAAAGTAAAAGGATCATATGAACACTTTTCCTTTCAAGCTCATTAAACATCGAAGGTGACTAGAGTCATCTTTTTTTTTTCTTGACTCTTTAAAAATGAAAAAGTGAAGTTGTGTTCCAGTGTCATAAAAATTAATTGGCTGCAGATAACATCCTTCATGCTCGCTCCTTAGTTGATCGTAGGTTGAAACATATGGCGACAAATCTAGAGTCCAACAATCAAGGAATTCCTTTTGATGGGAATCCTAGTCCTTTTCCTCCATTTGGAAATATTGGTGCTCCATATATGGCTACATTGTCCCTTCCAGGATTTACCATTGGCTTGCCGGTATGGTTGTTTTCAACCTCCTTGGTTCAAAATGTCGTGATTTCTCCGTAATTGAGTACACCTCCAACTAGACAAAATCATCCTTTAGTTGATCCTAAAGTTGACCCTTTTCCTTCTTCCTCGGTTGTTTCTTCCTCCCCTTCTTCCTCTTTGCCTAGTGAAAGTATTGGTACTAGTAACTAGGTGGCTAAGAAGAAGAAGAAGTAAGTTCAGCAGAGGGGAAACCAAGCAACCATTGCTTTATATGCAACATCTGATGAGAAACCATCCATCAAGCCTCACAAAGTTTGATATCCATGAAAACTTTGTGCGAGAGACCATCTTCTTTGAAATTCTCCTGATATTCCTCAGATCTTAGAAGAATGGTCTTCTCGTTCCCATTATCCTGTGTCATCAATTTCTAGAGATCATGTTGGTGACACACCATTAACTAGCGGTAGTAAAGATCATGGAAAGAAGGGCAAAGTTAAGTTTCCCTATAGATTATGTGAAGGGAATCACCCCATTCACCTTTGTCCCTATATGTATGAAGCCAAACAAGTGTTAGATAGCCATCCTAATTCACCACAGCGACTTCCATCTAGTTACAGGAAAGTCTCCCTAAATCCTTCACTAGTTGATGAATTGACTTACCAAAATCAACCGTCGGTTGAAACGACTCTCTTTGAAAGTGAATCCTATGAGTCTATATGTTATCAGAAAATCTAGTTTCCACTCAGAGCTGCTAGTCCCACTAAGACTGGTAGCTATCTTAGAAACAAACAAACAAAAACTAATTTCGCTTTACTTTATGATAAGTAGATAAGGGAGGAACAAAGGACACCAACCTCAGCCTTGCACTTGGTTCCTTGCTTGGTTCCTCTCTCTTCTGACAGATCTTTGTTGCTTCTCCTTCATCTACCCAACTTCAAAGAGCACCTATGGAATCAAAGCAACATAATACTATCGAAGAACAAATATCTACAATCATAAACAATATAGGACCAGATATATATTGACCACACAAATGCATATATCATCAAACATACAAGAATGTGGAGGAAAACGTGAATAGCTTTATTAATATCAAGAATAGAAAAGAGGATTACAACCAATTGTTCTGACCTAGCATCACCCTCTCAGCATGAAAGCCCTTCTTCACGTCATGAAAATCTTATATCACCCAACACTATAATGTTGCACCAGGAAACCAACAACACTTCCTTACAAGATACAAGATTCCAGCCTCTGGATCTCTGTGATGAGGGATCCATATATAGATGATTGCAGGTGGGTGAATTAGCTTCTGGGATTTTTATTAGTGTCCTCTCTCTAATAGTTCTTGATTCCACTAGGAGATTGATGATCTCTTACTCATCCCTGGGCGAATTCAGAGAGGCAAGTGTCACAGGAGAAGTTTCTAGAAGATTCCATGATCATCCACCTTGCAAACTGTCTTTGCCATTTGTCTACTCTCGCCCATAATACCCTACAGAAGGGTATTCCAGTATGCATCGTACTTTTTACACTGAGCAAGTGAGATGCATCGCACCCTCTGCATTGGGTAGTCTGTATGGTCTAGTTTTGACCAGTTCTGAGCAGTTTTCTTTGGAGAACTTCTGGGAGATGATGTAATCGGCTGACCTTGTTCTTTTAGGGTGTGAAGCAACACTTTTAGTGACTTAGGAGCTGTTGGTTTATGGACATGTACGATTGGGGTTGCAGTGCCCAAAAATGTCTATAACAGTTGCCCCCTAAAGCATGAGGTCGTTAATCTTTTGATGTCGGGTGAAATGCTTTATCATGAGGATCCGAAGTTTTTTCGAGCTGGAAGATGACCTGTAATGAGATACAATACAATACATTATCTTCATAATATTTTTCATGATCTAGCTGAGGCGGGCATTCCCATGCTCAGCTTTAGAAATTCATTTTCATGTACATAAGATAGACAACCGTCTGTGTAGCGGACTGATGATTCAGACGGAGTCATCATCCTTTGATTCGAATGATCATCTGTTTGGCAATGATGTACGTTTGATGTATTTATATTCCTGAATATATCGCAGCCTGGATGGATGAAACTAGATCTGGGGTCTTCAAACTCGTTCAATCTTCACTCGGAATACAAGTCGATCCATGTGAAAGATGTTCTGGAGTCGAACATGGAAAGATATCACCTGATTACCAGCCAATGATGTAAGCTATTAACAGGTGCGAGAGAAATCACCGATAATGATGATGACCCTTAAGGTACTACAATACAATTCACATGGTGTGAAAAAGGGACTTGGCAACAAACACCATGCAAAATCTTTCAGTCGAAGGCCATTGATGTAAACATGTCACCGGAAGTGATAAACTTGCCATTGAGACATGCAAGCTTCAAAGTACTGAAAGGGTTGTTCCTAGGTTGACTTCTTGGATAATGAGCTGATGTCGACAAGAAGTGACCTGTCGTAGGAGGGCCTTAATGAATCCCACATCTATGACACGGAACATAGCAAATTATTTTGGAGGTGAAAACAATCTGATGATACAAGGTTCAGGGTGGCAGTCATGAAAGAATGGAGCGTGAATGAATTGCAATGGATGAGACACAGGTGAATTCTCTGAGCAACTTCTCTTGAACATACCAGCGACACTGAAAATGGATTGGTAGTGTTAACCCCAAAGATGGATGGTACGATGGACCAATGGTGATATGACAGGTGAACAGAATAACCCAACCCGACTCAAACGTGTAGTGAAAGTGTCATGTTCAAGAGCGACTTGCTACCAATAAAGTTTTTTCAATTTTTATTCCTAATTTTCCCCAGTCATTGCTGACTAGTACCTCTTTATTTTTATCAAGCTTGAGGAGGATAACATATTCTTGTTTTATAATTTTCCCTTCGGGTGAACCCGTCACTATGTTTTAATGAGCCCAGCGACAATGAAACTCGTTCTTGTCCATTTGGACAAGTTTGTTGCTATTAATTTTAACGAGTTTAACGACAATGATAACTCGGTCCTTTTTCAATTTTAGAGAGTCTGAAGAGGGACATAAGGGAAACTCCAATAATCCTTTTTCATCATATAATCCCTTAAGTCCGAAAAAGTATAAAATAATATGAAAGGGATGAATTTTCAATAGTTTTAACAAGCCGAACAAGACAAGCACCCGATATTTTTGTGTAATAATCCCTCAGGTCCAAAAAGATTAAAATCTAGAGGAGGGATAGCACTTCTAGTAGCTTTAATGAGCTGGAGAGGCCAATCGCTCGACAATTTTTTCATATTTTACGAGTCAGGTGAAAAGAGCTTAAAGGAGACTCATTTTTTGAGGAACGAGTGATAATTTCGGTAGCAGCTGATTCCAGGTAAGGTTTGGAATTTTCCAATCACGGCAGTGTCACAAGGATGGCTAACAGAATCACTCGTCACAGTTGTTCCTCAAAAAGGGTAAACAATCAAATGGAGGCGCATGATCGGCTAAAACAGAGTGGAGGTGATGATGAGAACACGACCAAGGCTCAAAAGCTGATGATAATGCATTCACAATGGTTATTTACCGGAGATTGGTTCATTTTTTAATGAGCTTAAAATCTGGGGGAAACATTTGCTCATTCCTTAGGTTTAATTTTTAATGAGCTTGAACTTCACATAAAAACTGCTCGTGCCAGTCATGTAATAAAGACATCTCATCGATAGATTCCATTTTTTATGGAGCTTGCACCTTTCAAAGCTTTGCCCCGCATCCTTTTGCATGCAAGATAGGAACAACCAACTACTGTCCTAGGGGTTAGTTAACTACTAAGGTCAGGTAGGAAAATTTTTCCTTTACTTCGCTGGTGCCATTTGGCCCCTGTGAAGGTGAACGGTCGATTCAAACATTCACCCAACTTAAGCAGTTGAAGTTAGTGGAACTACAGTTAGCATTACACCAGTCACTTTTCACTTGCTCGCAAAAGGTTTGCATGCCCCCAGGCATAGCGAAGTAGAGTTTCTAGATTACCCTTCAATTTTCAGACAAAAAATTTGTTCTAACAAGAAAGGCCTACCTTCTAATGGAGGTATCTTATTCCGGTCTAATTCCCTCTTCCTATATGGACAGGTATCAGACTAGTCATATATCCTTCGCAGAAACCTACTCTATTCCTAGAGTTTTCCTGCTGAAACAGGCCAGGGTGCATGCCCCCTGGGTGTCAGTCATGCCCTCCCGAATTACTCGCATTCTTTAGGTGGATAGACTGGAGATTAATGAGACATTCCTTGCGTGAAAATACCATTTAGGGATGGCATTTGACTATTAGCTATGTGTGAGCCAAGGAACGAAAGCTGGTCTACGAGCTGGACCACTTGGCCTTCATGCGGAAAACACATTACTCTAAAGAATGAGGAGACAATGGCTCCCATGCTATAAATATAGTCACGCCCAAGGAGTAGATTATAGTCTAGAGCTCCTTGGACTACCATTATGTTCATATAAATGGTTTTCTTTCTTAAAGTAATAGGCACATTTGGAAGGATCCCTAATGGTCGACTGGTTCCTTTGTTGAAGCCTCTCATATTTCTCATCTCAGGCAAAAGCGATGGCGAACCAAGCGCTTTCCAAGCATTGGAGGAAAGGATACTCACAGAAGCCCCTTCATCTATGATGGTACTAACCATGACCATTCTGTAAGCTTGTACAATGATTCGAAATGGTACATTAGACGGTAAACGGGGTCTGCGTAGTAGATTCCAATCAAAGGAAACTACTAGGTTGCTTGGAGGTGGGACCGAATAGACAGCTAGATATGACTCTGACAAACTTCCTTCTTGTGGTAAAGGGACAGGTAGTTTTCCCCCATGTTCATCGAAGTCCGTGTTTATGAAAAGAATTTGAATGGTGTCATTCTCATTCTCTTCAGTGATTGTATCATCTGAAGATGGACCTTCTAAAGGCAAGATCGAGTCAACTGCTGCCTCGACCTTTTTACTTTCGTCTGGTATGGATTCAAAGGGTTTATCTTCAATGATAGACACTTCAACTGACCACAATGGCGTGTCAGTCAGATTTTCAACTAGTGATGGACTCGGCAAGAGTTTCTTATATCCAGGAGGAAGCCGTAGCGGTGAAGCCAGACGGTTATCCAAAACTATTTTAGCTTCGTCTAGGAAGGGACAACGATGGACGACGTGATCCCCTTCACATAGTTTACAAGGGAATTTACATTTCCTTTTCTGTCTAGATACTTCGCTTTCACTAGTTGACGGTGTACTTTCAACACGATCAGAGGTCGATGACACTGGATTGTGCAAATGAGGAGACCAGTCCCTTAAAATCTAAGGGATGCAAGGACAATCTCGATGATATTGGTCGCCTTTGCAAATGACACATGGAGATTTAGGCTTGGATGATGTAGTGTGTGGATTTTCACTAGACGATACACAACTGCCCCTTTTTTCCTCTAGCTCCTTCTTCTTCTTTTCCTTCTTCTCCTTCCCCTTCTTCTCCTTCTTAGTTACTTGATTTTAAGCTTTAATAGCTTCATCAAGTGAAGAGGAAGGAAGAGAGGGAGAAACGGACGAAGTAGAAGGTTGGGGGCTAACTCTAGTATCATCTAGTTGCTGACTTGATTGTTCAGGAATCACAGTGTTCTGAACGACAGAGGTTGAGAAGAGCCATATGGGAAAGCCAATTGTCAATCCTGGAAGTGACAATGTGGCCATATGAGGTGCACCAACATCTCCCTAAGAGGAGAAAGGACTAGGATTTCCTCCAAGGGGAAATCCTTGGTTGGTGGACTCAATTTTCCTCAACCTAAGACCAATGCGGGAATAGTGATTTTATTCCGATTAAAATAAATTTTAGACGCTTTGACACAACTTGTTTTTTCAATTTTTAAGAGTCGAGAAAAAACAAAAGATGACGGTAGTCGCCTTCAATTTTTAATGAGCCTAAAGTGACAAGTGCTTAGATGGACCTTTTCCTTTAAGGAGTCTGAAAAGGAATGAAAGAGACTACTCTAGAAATCTAGATAGAGGGATTACCAAACCAATCGCAAAACTACAAAATACTTTTTATGGTACGGCGTCAATCTCCAGATGTTGTGTTCAATGCTTGTGATCGAAGGGCGCAGACATGCTTCCAAGGATAAAGGATATAGCCTATTGTGGTCTCCCAATAATACTCGATGGTACATGGGGCACAAGTCCCATACTGGCATTGCTTGTTGTCTCAAAGAGGAGGAATCACCTAACTAGTAATGAAAGTGATAGTTACCAGGGTTTACGACGCTGGAATACATCTCTAGCCTAGACTTCTAAATGTTGTGCGTTAGGTTCCAAAGTGTTTTTATGTTCATTGAATTTATTTTATAGTTGATCTTGCTTAAAAAAATTTCCTTTCAGGTTCACCGCGTAATGAAGATATATAATTCCTAAAATGCAATCTAAGATAATAAACAATTGTTTACTCTTATTTTTGCAATGAAAATCCTAGCAACTAAGGAAAGAGAAACGAGATTCTTTCAACATAGAGCACAGAGCACACACTAGATGCACTGTCCTAAATCAAACCAACAAGCAGTATAAATGCAAATGCACATGCATGTATTTGTTTTCAGCCTTCTTAATGTGTGAATGACAAGAAGAATGCTAAGTACAAATCTGAATTATCTTTTCAAAGCATAAGTACTAACAATTTTTCTTCAAAATACGAAAGGAAGATAATGACGACACTTTGCGATTTCGAATTGAAAATTGTTTTTGACACTTGAAAAACTACTAATTCAAATCAAATACAAGAGTAATAGTATAATCGATCATCAAGAACAATAGGATTCTCTTCAATGATTGAAAACAACACTTGTGACACTTCCAAGTCAAGAAATGACAGTTCGATTATGCTACTTCTTTGTAAAAGAGAACTGTAAATGGCGCACAATACATAAAAACATTTGCAGTTATTTGCACAATGGAGGTGGAATGATGGAAAGGAAGGGGGTTTCCACAGAGAGGTACTAATCACAGACAGTAAAACTCCAGAATAAAGCTGAAGAGAGTGAACAAAAACCCAAAATCTAGAAGCAAAAGAGGTCTTGTCTGATCAGCACACCTGTAACACAGGGAAAGTGCGATGCAGCGCACCTACTGCACACGAGAGGTGTGATGCATCCAGATTCCTAAGAGTAGAAGGTGTGATGGTCCAGGGACGAGACTTCAACTTGGTTCTTGGTCATAGTTTGCAGCTCAGTTCAGGGATTTAGGCCGAGCAAGTGATTTTCAGTAAATATAAATCACAGGGGCTGATCTAGTAAGGTTACTAGAGCCACCACTAGGGCAATTAGAATGTTTGCAAATCGATTTTTCAGTTTATAAACAAAACCTGGATATAGACTAAAGCAGCATTGATCTACTTTTCACTTGCATAGCAAATGCAATTCGAAGGCTAGATGGCTTGACTTCAGGCTCCGTCTGTAAGTTTATAAACAAATAAATATAAACAAGCAAACAATCTATTCGCTCCCCAGTGGAGTCGCCATTTTGTTATCGGGAAATCTAGTGTCCACTCGGAGCTGCTAGTCCCACTAAGATTGGTAGCTATCTTAGAAAAAAATAAACTAAAACTACTTTCGCTTTCCTTTATGAGAAGTAGATAAGAGGGGAACAAAGGACACCAACCTTAGTCTTGTGCTTGGTTCCTCTCTCTTCTGACAGATCTTTGCTACTCCTCCTTCACCTACCCAGCTTCAAAGAGCACCTGTGGAATCAAAGCAACATAATACTATCGAAGAACAAATATCTACAATCATAAACAATACATGACCGGATATATATTGACCACACAAATGCATATATCATCAAACATACAAGAATGTGGAGGAAAACTTGAATAGATTTATTAATATCAAGAATAACAAAGAGGATTACAACCAATTGTTCTGACCTAGCGTCACCCTCTCAGCATGAAATCCCTTCTTCACCTCATGAAAAGCTTAGATCACCCAACACTATGATGTTGCACCAGGAAACCAACAACACTTCCTTAAAAGATACAAGATTCCAGCCTCTAGATCTCTGTGATGAGGGATCCATATATAGATGATTGCAAAGGGGGTGAGTCATCTTCTGGGATTTTTATTAGTGTCCTCTCTCTAATAGTTCTTGATTCCACCTAGAGATTGATGATCTCTTACTCATCCCTGGGCGAATTCAGAGAGGCGAGTGTCACAGGAGAAGTTTCTAGAAGCTTCCATGATCATCCACCTTGCAAACTATCTCTGCTATTTGTCTACTCTCACCCATCGCACCCTACAGAAGGGCATTCCAGTATGCATCGCACTTTTTACACTAAGAATATGAGATGCATCACACCCTCTATACTGGGCAGTCTGTATGGTCCAGTTTTGACCAGTTCTGAGTAGTTTTCTATGGAGAACTTCTGGAAGATGATGTAATTAGCTGACCTTGTTCTTTTAGGGTGTGAAGCAACACTTTTAGGGACTTAGGAGCCCTTAGTTTATGGACATGTATGATTGGGGTTGCAGTGCCCAAAAATTTCTGTAACACTATACTCGACCCAAATCAACAGGTTGAGGTAACAGTTGACCCGATTTCACCTTCAGCTAATCATACCTTTCTCGAAGAGAGTGAATATGATCCCACTCAAGTTCTTTCTGTTTCTTTGGATTCTAAGGAGTTTGGGGGTAGTCCTCCTATTCCATCAAGATAGGAGGAAAATCCTCCTGCTCTCGTAATTCAAGGGGTTAATTCTCCCATTTCTACAATACCCCCTCCAAGTAGTCTAGTCACTTCCTTTGATTGGAATCAACTGGCAGGATTCTGCCTTCCTTCTAATGTGCCTTTCCAAATCATAGTACAAGTTTGTAATATTATTGTATCGGGCACTATTATAGATGAAGGTGCATCAGTAAGTATCCTTTCCTCAACTGCTTAGCAAGTGCTTTGTTCATCGTCGTTTGTACCAGTTACCCAGAATCTGTTGGGTTTTAACAGAGGAATGAGTCAACCATTAGGGATCCTCCCTTAGTTACCTATCACTTTGGCAGGAAAAACCATTTATTTGAATGTGATGGTAGTCCCAGGCCCTTTATATTATAACTTACTACTTGGGTGTGACTTTGTTTATGGCATGGGAGCTATTGTTTCCACACTCTTTCGACTGATGTGTTTCCTGCATGAAGGCAGAATTGTCACCATTGACCAGCTTTCATTTCCCGGTCCAAATATAGCTCCTAGTCAACCATCGTCCCTAAATGGTCCATTTATACCAATCGTATCATCCCCGCCATGGGTTAATTATGTGGCAACCTGTTCCATACTTACATCAACTGACAATCAATTCAACGATGTTATACATCATGTACTGGGGGCATTGGAACCAGATCTCTCCTTCATGACCTCTTATGAGTTGTGATTGAATTCGAGGATAGTTCTTTTATTATGTAAACCTCGTTAAAAAATGAAACAGGTCTCCAAGGATAGTTCGTTGTCTTGTGTCAATCTTGTTAAAAATTGAAACCAAGAATATGAGGATAGTTCTTTTACTATGTCAAACTCATTAAAAAATGAAACACGTCTATGAGGATAGTTCTTTACTATGTCAACCTCATTAAGAAATGAAACAACTCCCATGCGGATACTTCCTGGTCTTGTGTTAACCTCATTAAAAAATAAAACAAGGAATATGAGGATAGTTCCTGGTCTTGTGTCAATCTCATTAAAAAATGAAACAAGGAATTTGAGCAAAGTTCCCTGTCTTGTGTCAAGCTCATTAAAATATGAAACAAGGTCCCAAGTTCCAAGTCAAGTATTTGATTAGATCTCATAAAATCCCAGTCAAGTCTTTCACTTGATCTCGTAAACGAACCTTCATTCCATCCACCTAATAGCCCGGAGTACTCTACTTAGGTGAATGTAATGAAGCTTAAGGGGCATGCACCTAACAGTAAAGTTAAGTTTCCATGTAGGTTATGTGAAGGGAATCACCCCATTCACCTTTGTCCCTATCTGGGTGAAGCAAAAAAGGTGTTGGATAATCGTCCTACTTCACCACAGTGACTTCCATCTGGTTACAAGAGACTCTCCCTTTTATCATGTTGGGGGCATGTAAACTAATTCCAAGCATAGTTCTTAGTTTTAAGCTTGTGTAAAAATGAAACTGAATCCAAGCATAGTTTTTCGTTTGAAGCTTGTGTAAACATGAAACTGAATCCAAGCATAGTTCCCTATGGTTCATGCTTGTCTAAAATTGAACCCATTTCTATTTTTAACCCTTGTGATTGCTATTCTATCAGCCTTTTCTATCAGATGAACCTTGGTTGTTTTCATCCCATCGCCACCATCCCTTTGGCCGATCATACGCTTTCACTTGGTTGTTTTACCTTTTTTGAGGAACATTTGCAATGAGTGTTCTTATTAGCCAGCATTTTTACATAAATCAACATGTTTTGAAAAGTTCCAACATCACCGAAACCAATGTCTATCCTAGACACCACTCATTCCTCAAAATGGAGTCCTCTTTAATCTCTTTTCAGACTCACTAAATATGAAAAGATTGTCAGTCGCTTGTCTTTTCCAACTCATTAAAAGATTGGAAATGATATCTATCTTGTATTATTTTATGCTTTTTCGGACTTGAGAGACAAATTTATGGAAAAGAACTTGTGGAGTTTCCTTTTAGTCCCTTTTCAAACTCTCTAAATGTGAAAAGGACCGAGTTATCTTTGTCATTAAACTCGTTAAAAACATTAAATAGCAACAAACTTGTCCATCTAGACAAGACCGAATTTCACCTTCGCTAGACTCGTTAAAACATCAAATAGTGATGGATTCACCCAAAGGGTGGAATTATACAACAAGCATATCTTATCCTCCTCAAGCTTGATAAAAAATAAAGAGGTACTGGTCAGCAATGACTGGGGAAAATGGGAAAAAGCCAAGAACACTTTATGGTAGTAGGTCGCTCTTGAACATGACACTTTCACCTCATCACTGTGACTATCTGGGTTGGGTCATTTAGCTTGATGGTTATCACACTATTGGTCTATCATACCTGTTATCACCCCAAGAAACTCTCCTAGGTTGTATCTCAAAGATGCTCGGGAACATTACAAACTCAAAAAAATGTTCGAAATGGATGAATGGAAGGAATGATGCATATTCAAGCCAGATAAGCACTTCTTCTATGCTTAACTCCAAACATGGGTGAACACCCCCAGACTACAAGGATTTAGACCACCAATTACTCACAGTTTAAGGATTAGGTGAATATGGAGAATACTGACCACACCAACAGATGCACAGGACCCTGTGATGGCTGGCTGCAACTAAAAAGAGGTCTGCAAATCTATTTCCTAATGCACAGACAGGATGACATCTCTCTAGCACTAAACAAACAGAAACCTGCATAACACATTCAATAATACATACAAGATTCTAACACAGAGGTGGGATGACAACCCCTCTAATGCTAAATATCAAGAGCACATGAATAAATGCATAATATGCACAACCTAGAACAAAGAAGAAGTGGAAAGTAAGAAGTTAATAGCAAAAGAAGCTTGTATTAGCTGAAAATGAAGACCAAACGTTGCAAGTATCACAGTAGTTACAATCTCCAAAAGTTGAAACTTACATCAAAACCAAAACCATCAATGCTCATTACATTGTGTTTTTGGGTATATATAGAGGTTTATTACAAAATGTTATGCTATCCTATGCGTGGGAGGGTCATAATGGATCACCAACCACATTAACTATCTAAAATGGGCCTCTGTTATGATCTGCCGCCTCAATGAATGAACTTGATCTTCTCTGATATTTTTTTGTCCTTCTTGAGCAGGTAGAAAGTCCTATAAAGAATGATCCATAACTAATAAATGTTGTGATCTACTCGAGGAATGTCCTTCTTTTTCTTCAGCCATAATGTTCTTGAATGCAGTTGTTGGAAAAGTAACTGTGCCAGGTACAGGTAGCTGGCCACCTTTGTCCTTCAGGAGCATAGAATGGCTATGGACGTGGATGGATGGAGGAAGAAAATTGGTCGTTGGATCCAAGAGACAGATGGCAAAGATATCTTGGCATGGAGTATCAGGTGGAAGTGGAGGAAAAATGATTATGAGCTGTCAGATCTTGCAGATGGATGGCGGAGATCAGCTTACAGGAGCTATCGGAAGAAAATATGAATGGAAAATCGTGAGCTGTTGGATCTCGAGTAGCTAGATCCAACGGCTACTGGGCGGAGAATATGCATGAAGATTAATGAGTGGGGACGACGGGTGGGCGGTAGGCGGTATTGCCTGCATTGCCATTGGAGGGTAGGTGGTAAACGTACAACGAGTCGCGAGTTCAACATACGACGTGTGGTGGATGGGATAGAGGTAAAACCAATTTTCCCGCAGGTTAAAGCATGGGTAGGTTTCAGTAGTGGGGGAAGCAATCGCCATTGGATTGCGGCGATGGACGATCGAACGGTGGGGAGCTAAACTTGGTTTAACACGTGAGGAAACAAGTGGAGATTGTTAGATTGGCATGATCAATGGCAGGAATTAATGCATATGATTTTGATTGATGTGATAGGGAGAGACTAAATGGAGCACGCGGTTATATGAATAAGGTCACATTATGGAGTTTAAGTTCCTGGGGCTTATGGAAAGGGGCTTATGCTGAGCAGTTAAGAAAACAGAGATGGCGGGAGGGTAAGGGATGAAGAAGGATGACCAGCCAAGAATCCTTCTATGCACAATCAAATAGACTAAGCCCATCTCTGACCTTAAGATATGATCTTTGTATAGCAGAGCTAACACTGGCTCCTTCTGGGGATGAGATCCTCCCTGTGAGGTCTCAAGAACCTGCAGACCATTGCCTTTCTGATGAAAACCAATTAACAAAATTCCTAGTGTTCCATTGGGCATGGAATCTACTTTTCTTACACTAAAACTGATAAAAATAAAATATTTAAAACTTAAGGCCAAAGACCTTAAACAACATAAATTTTCAGGAAACTCCCATTAGTTGGGCCATCAAAAACTGCTTCCCCTCCCATACTTTGCAGTATGAAAGTATTGTTCCCTTGTATTTGAGAAATGATAAAAGGCCCTATCTAGAAAGCATCAAACTTCCCATGGTTTCCTTTCTTCTCTTTTCGTGCATCCCACTTCAGAACCAAGTCCCCAACCTGAAAATTATCTGCCTTTGTCCTTTTATCAAAAGCTTCCTTGATCTTTTCTGATGTGTTGTAGCCTTTTCAACTAGTTGTTCTCTAATTTATTGTACCTCTGCTAAATCTATGATCCTCTTTGCCATGTCTTCTTCCTCATTCTACTCTGGTTGCAAGAACTTTTCCACAAGGAGAGTAAGCTAAATTGGAAATACTGCCTCTGTGCCATACACCAGCTTAAATGGAAAATTCCCTATGGATCTCTTAATGGTCACTCTGTCAACCCAAAGTGCATATTTGAGCTTGGAATCCCAATTATTTTTGTTGTCCTCCAACAGCTTCTTAATTATCCTTATTAAACTCTTGTTGGAAGATTCTACTAGACCATTACCTTGAGGGTAGTATGAGGTGGAATGAAATAGTTTAATCCCCATTGAATCACACATTTCCACCAATTCTTTTGCTCTAAAGGTTGTTGCATTATCTGTGATTAATTTATGTGAACAACCAAATTTGGTAAAGATATTTTCAATTAAAAACTTTATGACCACATTATGATCAGCCTTCTTGGTAGGGATTGCTTCAATCCACTTAGTAAAATAATCATTGGCTACTAATATCCATCTGTGCTGACCACTGGAATTTGGATTGATTTCACCAATGAAATCCAAGCCCCACTGCTGAAAAGGTCTTTTTGCATGTATTGGTTTTAAGGGCAGGGACTTCAATTGTTGTTTCCCTTCAAATCTTTGGCACCTGTCACAAGATTTAACAAATGAAAATACATCAGAAAATAAGGAGGGCCAATAATATCCAGCCCTGAGGATTTTGTGGGCAGTGGTTTTCCAATAATGGTGCCCTCCACACAGGCTAGAATGAAACTACTGCATAACCTCTAATGAATGTCCTTTGTCTAGACACCTCAAAAGCATTCCAAATGGATCTCTCCAATAGAGTAGATTTTTATTAATGCAATATTTAGCTTCCCTAAGCTTAATAGTTTTGGCTTGACTTTGAGTAAAGCTGGGAGGGATTTCTAGCTTCAGCAAGAATTTAACTATTGCAACATACCAATCACATGAGGCTAAATTTTATGCCACTGATTGCTTTCTCTTTGGTTCAGCTACTTCCTCTTCTTCTGTTTGACCATTTTCTGCAATCAAGCCCATGCAATTTATATCCAATGTTCTGCAATTTTCTTCAGCTAACAATCTGGCAAGACCGTGACCTCTGACAAGATTGGTGGGCTTCAATTCTATATTAAACTCAATCATCTTTGCAATCCATTTAGCCCTTCTTCCATCACCATCACGTTGTGTTAAGACATCTTTTATTGCAGCAGAGGGTACATATGCAATTATCTTGGAATGTAAAATATAGACTCTGAAAGCTTTCAAATATTTGATAAGAGCATATGTTTGTTTTTCAACAATATCATACCTCAGCTCAGCATCCCTTAAGGCTTTGCTGAAAAATGCCACTGGATGCTCTGAGCCTTCCTCATCTGCTTGCAATAAAATTGCTGCAAGGGTGTCTTCAGAGGCAAAAGAAAATATATGGAACTCCCTGCTGTAATCTGGACTAACTGAAGTAGGAGCCTCGATAATAGATTTTTTAATGGAATCAAATGATTTTCTTGTTGCATCAGTCCATTTGATCTTTGACCCCTTTTCCAACATGGAGGTAATATGCTTCACAAGTTCTGCAAAATTTGGTATAAACCTCTTCACAAAATTGACCTTGCCCAAAAAGGACTGGATATCTTTCTTTGATCTCGGGACAGACAGGGTCTGTATTGCTTTGACTATTTCTGGGTCAATTCAGACACCTACAGCAGAAACAATATGTCCTAACAGCTTGCCTTCTTCTAAAGCAAATTGTGACATTTTAGGATTAACTGAAATCCCAAACCTTCTGCACTTCAAAAGCACCTTTTTTAAATGTTGCAAATGGTCTTGATGGTTGCTGGAGTAAATTGTTATATCATTAAGGTAGATAAGGACAAATTTATCCTTCTCTCCCACAAATGCTATATCCATAGCTCTCTGAAAGGTGGCTCCAGCATTCATCAATCCAAAAGGCATCTTGGCATACATAAAAGTGCCCCAAGGAGTGGTGAATGCAGTCTTCTCTTGGTCGTCTAGATGTACAATAATCCGATTAAAGCCTAAAAATCCATCCAGGAAAGACATCACTTTGGCTCTTGAGACTTTTTACAGCAAATGCTCCATCTTGGTTAGGGGATAGTTGTCTTTCTTGGAGAATTTATTTAAGTTTTTGAAATCAACACAAAGTCTGATTTCTCCACTTTTCTTCCTCACCACTACCAGGTTGGCTACCCATTTTGAATATCTGAGCGGAACTATGATTTTGGCAGCCAAAAACTTTTTTATTTCTTTTTCAATTAGAGGGAGGAGTATAGGATTCATTGGTCTCAGCTTCTTCTTGAAAGGTATGGTGTCTTTCTCTAAGGGGATTTTATGTTGGATGATATTTTTATCATATGTTTTCAAGTCACTATATTCGCAGGCAAAGACATCAGCAAATTGCTTCATTAAATTGTAGTATTCAGAACATTGATCAACAGACAGATGCATGGACAGATTTATGTATCTTGGCTGACCTAGACTCCCTATATCATGCTTACCGACTGCGGATTGATCTTCTTTTTGGGCAGCCTTGTAAGGCACATCATTATGGTCAAACAACCTTTCTAGAGGAATTAAACCCTTAGGTATATGATTATTGGGCAGTTGGGCAATGCTATCTTTGCCAATTTTATTTCTAAGCTAGGATCAGGGATTTTCTTCTAAAGCGTCATTCTCTTGGTCAATTTTCATTTCAGAAAATTCATCAATGACTTGCAGGAACCTATTCACTTCATCATCATCTTCAAAAAAATTCCAATGCTGGACATTGTCAGGCAAGGATGGTCTGTATTTCATTTGGACTTCATACACTAGTCTAGGAGGCATGGGAAGGATAAACATGCTAGCAGACACAGTAAGGGAATCAACAAGCTGATTTTTGGCTCTAGGGATGTATGAGATACAAAAACTATCAAAAGAATCTTTGAGTCTCCATACCTCATCTCTATATGCTTTCAGCCTTGGGTGCTTTGCTTGAAATGTTCTGTTTACCTGTTGAATGATCAGATCAACATCTCCAAACACCTTTATGTTCTTGATTTCTTTGTCTTTTCCTGTGTTAAGGCCCAATATCAGAGCTTCATACTCTGTTATATTGTTTGTGACTTGGAAGGCCAGCTTAAAAGACAGTTGTGTGCTTCCTTGTTTTGGAGATATTAGCACCACCCCTGCTCCTGCGGTCTCCCTGGAACATGCTCCATCAAAGAACATCTCCCAAACCTGACTTCCTTGCTCTTCCTCGGCCTAAACTGTTTGTTTCTTGAGTTGTATTAAGGCCTTCTTGGATTCTTCTATTTGGAGAATACAAGCTCCAAAGTCAATGTCCACAGCATAAATGGGATGATTAGAAGGATTCTTCTCATCACTGATGATGTATGCCAGCAGCACTTCTTTGTACAATCTCCTGCTTTCTCCTCCAAAGACTGGGACAATGGCTTAAGATAGATCATTCTGTAATGTCCCACCTAGTCTCTTAATCCATCCTTTGGACAGCAGCATGCCAAACTTAGGAGGGACATCTACTACCACAATTTCCATAACCAGGCTCTTCATGGGCAGCTGGGTTAGGGTAATGGCTAAATCTTTGATCAGTCCTAAGAATTTTACTTTCCTTGAATAAAAAAAATAAATAAATCATGATATGTTCTAGTGATATCGAGGCCTAACTCTTCCATGACAGCTTTTGGCATCAGATTGTGGCTAGCCCCTGTGTCTAGCAGGCAATTGTGGAGTATTTTATCATGAATGGTCAAGGAGACATAAAAGGATGGAGAATTATCATTAACAGGTTCAATCATAGGGCTCAGAACAACTGCAGGTCTATCATCTTGCAAATTGATGGAGTTAGTGGAGGTTTGTGTGGTTTTCAGCTCAAGAGCTTCAAGGATAGGCTTTCTAAATACTTCACTCTTTACAAGTTCTACCAGAGGCACAAATATTTTTAATTTATAGACTTCTGCTTCAAAGCTGAAAGGGGAAGGTGACTTGTCAAGACCTCTTACCTCTTGAACTAGAGCTTTGAGGATGACTAGATCAGCTACTGGTCTTTTGTGTATGGTATTTTGTGATTCTGTTTGAACAACAACTCTTTGACAAACAGCTCTTTGGGCAAGATTCTCCTTGACGTTATTTGCATTAGACCTTAGATTATATCTTTCTTGTTCACCAATCTGCAGAACAACCTCTCTGTCCCATTCTTGACTGGTTTGGTTCTGTAATAATGATTCTTCATATGCAACTAATGTCAAAAAGGTAGCACTACCTTTATCTTACATGCAATGTATTTCATCCTCATCTTCAATCAGTTCCTCCTCCATGGATACATTTTGAAAAGGAGCTATAAATTTGTGTTCTTCATTTGGTTCTTTACCCCTCTGAATGATTTGTAACTGCTCATTTGCTCTTTTGTATGGATTTGAATTTCTGGGAGCAAATGCATTATGTTGCCTTGTCTTTCCTGAGTTCTGCTCAATCTTTAGCTTAGATATCTCAGCAACCAATGACTTTATCATTCTAGTCATTTTATCTAATTTAGGCTCTGATGATGAAGTAGAGGAAGAAGAAGCCTCACCTCTCTACCTTCTTCCGTCAGCATGACTTTTTAAGCTTTTCTGCAGCCATAATATTAGATTCAACTTCTAGAGCTGCATCTTGCATATCAGCCAGAGTACCACTTCTTCTTTCTCTCAACAATTAGTAGAAATTGGAGTCAATTGCATTGGCATAAGTGAGTTTGGCCGAGGTGGGGGTTGGCTTTACCTCAACTGGTATCTTACTATACATACGATTAAATCTCTTATTAAAATCAGGTAATGATTCCCCATTTTCCCTCTTTAGGTTACCAAACTCAGTATGGTAATATAGAAAGTCCTTTTTATCTCCCCAATGCTTTAAAAATGCATCATCTAAGGCTTCAATATCAGCAATAGATCTAGGGGTCAATTCTCTAAACCATTTTCTAGCTTCTCCATCAAGGCTCTGAACAAAAACTCTCATCCACACATCATTTTCACTATCTAAGTTATCATCATAACTATAAAAATCCTCAAGGTGCTCTTCAGTTGTTACCCCATCTGTACCAGTGAACTTGGGCATATATTTTTGGTACTCTCCTACAGGCATGGCATTCAGAGGAACAGGCAGAACCAGGGGTCCATACCTAGCAGCTATAATTCTTTCCATCTTTGTAGGTGCTTGCTGACCTGCCATGATTGGAGTGTGTGTAGGGATACTGGCAGATTGAATAGTGGGGAACAATGAAATGGATGACAAAGACAAAGGGATGTTATGGACTGTATGGGATGCTATCTTTGGACTGAGATCCAAAGGGGAACTAAATGAACAAGGAGTCGTATGAATCTCTAAAGGAATTTTATCACCAATAATATTAGGCTTTATATCTTCAAATGATACATTCTCAACTACAGCCTCTTCTTGCAGAGGTACATAAGATTTCTTAGGCTTACCTGATCTTGATGCTCCTTTCCATGAAGTTTTCTTTTGCTTAATGATTTTCTTAGGGTCAGACACTGATTTAGCTGGTGATTTCTAAGGAGTTCTCTAGGTATGCCTCACAAACTAAGCTAGAATTGGAACATGGAGTCGCCAAAGGTTGGTCTTCCTCCATTGGAGTTTCCAGATAGATGATTACAACCAGAAATGTGCCCAGACTTTGTCTATCATCAAAATCTGGAACTGTGTCGTTTTCCCAAGGAAGATAAGCTTCAATATCCTCTCCCTGGCAATGGCGCCAATTAATGTTATCACCCTAAGAAACTCTCCTAGGTTGTATCTCAGAGATGCTCGGGAACATTAAAAACTCAACAAAATGTTGGAAATGGATGAATGGAAGGAATGATGCATATTCAAGCTAGATAACCACTTCTGCTATGCTTAACTCTAGACATGGGTGAACACCCCCAGACTACAAGGCTTTAGACCACCAATTACTCACAGTTTAAGGATTAGGTGAATATGGAGAATAATGACCACACCAGCAGATGCACAGGACCCTGTGATGGCTGGCTGCAACTAGTAAGAGGTCTACAAATCTATTTCCTAATGCACAGACAGGATGACATCTCTCTAGCACTAAACAAACAAAAACTTGCATAACACATTCAATAATACATACAAGATTCTAACACAGAGGTGGGATGACAACCCCTCTAATGCTAAATATCAAGAGCACATGAATAAATGCATAACAGGCACAGCCTAGAACAAAGAATAATTGGAAAGTAAGCAATTAACAACAAAAGAAGCTTGTATTAACTGAAAATGAAGACCAGATGCTGCAAGTATCACAGTAGTTATAGTCTCCAGAAGTTGAACCTTACATCAAAACCAAAACCATCAACGCTCATCACATTGTGTTTTTGGGTATATATAGAGGTTGATTACAAAATGTTCTGCTATCCTATGTGTGGAAGGGTCATAATGGATCACCAACCACATTAACTATCTAAAATGGGCCTCTGCTACGATCTACTGCCTCAATGAATGAACTTGATCTTCTCTGATATTCTACTATCCTTCTTGAGCAAGTAAAATGTCCTATAAAGAATGATCCATAACTGATAAATGTTGTGATCTACTCGAGGAATGTCCTTCTTGTTATTCGGCCATAATGTTCTTGAATGCAGTTGTTGGAAAAGTAACTGTGTCAAGTACAGGTAGCTGGCCACCTTCGTCCTTCGGGAGCATAGAATGGCTATGGACGTGGATGGACAGAGGAAGACAATCGGTCATTGGATCATAGAGATAGACGATAGAGATCTCTTGGCATGGAGTATCGGGTGGAAATGGAGGAAAAATGATTACAAGACGTCAGGTCTTGCAGATGGATGGCGAAGATCAGCTTACAGGATCTATCGGCAGAAAATGTGAACGAACAATCGTGAGCCATTGGATCCTAAGCGGGTAGATCCAACAGCTACCAGGCGAAGAATATGCATGAAGATTAATGAGCGGGGACGACGGGTGGGCAGTAGGCGGTATTGCCCGCTCTACCATTGGAGGGTAGGTGGTAAACGTACAACGGGTCACGATCACATTCAGCATATGACGCGTGGCGGATGGGACAGAGGTAAACCACTTTTCCCGTAAGTTAAAACATGGGTAGGTTTCGGCAGTGGGGGAAGTGATCACCGTTGGATTGCTGCAACGGACAATCAAATGGTGGGGAGCTAAACTTGGTTTAACACGCGGGGAAACAGGTGGAGATCATTAGATCAACATGATCAATGGCAGGAATTAACGCATATGATTTTGATTGATGCGACAGGGAGAGACTAAATGGAGCACGCGGTTATATGAATAAGGTCACATTATGGAGTTTATGTTCCCGACGCTTACGAAAAGGGGCTTATGCCGAGCAGTTAATACAATAGAGATAGCGAAAGGGTAAGGGATGAAGAAAGATGACCAGACAGGAATCCTTCTATGCACAATCAAATAGACTAAGCCCGTCTCTGACCTTAAGAGATGATATTTGTATAGCATAGCTAACAATACCATCCATCACTTTGTTTTGGGTCAATGCTACCAATTCACTTCATTGTCGTCGATATGTTCAAGAGAATTCATTCAATTCAAAACTTCATCCTTTACAATACAGTAAACCGTCATTTTCATGCCCGTCATTCTTGAACCTTGTGTCGTTAGTAAATATTAAATCTCCAAAATCATTTATCTTGTTTCATTTCATTGTTGTGGGATACATCAAGGCCCTCCTGCAACAAGTCGCTTCTTGTCGATATCAACACATCATCCAAGAAGTTGACTTAGAAACACCCCTTCAGTACCTTGACACTTGAATACATCAATGGTAGATTTCTCACTTTCAGCGATAGGTTGACATCAATGGCCTTCGACTGAAAGACTTCGTATGGTGTTCAATGTCAAATCATTTATTCTCACCTTGCAAAATGTACTGCAGTACCTTGAGGGTCATTATCTTGATTGGTGATTCCTCTCGCATCTGTTAACATCTTACATCATTAGCTGGTAATCAGACGATGTCCCTCCATGTTCGACCTTGGATCATCTATTCACATGGTTAGACTTGTACATCGAGTGAAGATTGAACGAGGTTGAAGACCCCGGATCTAGTTTCATCCATCCGGGCTGCAATATATTTTCAAGAGTACTATATCAAATGTACAAATGGATTTACATTCATGGTCATCCATTCATGGGTCTATATCTGTAGACAACTATATTTGTACATCTAATGAAAGTTTATAAGTTGAGCACGGGTATGCCTTCCCTCAACTAGTTCGTGAGAAAAAATCAAATTATCATGATATTTATATTGTAACTGATGCAGGTCACCTTCCACTTCAAAACCTTCTCTCCAAATGGTAAATCATCTCACTCGACATGTTTATTTTCGACTTCATGCTTTAGGGGGCAACAGGTCAATTTGGGCACATCAACCCTGACTTCCAGATCAATACTATTATGGTCCATCAATCCCTAATTCAATTGTTTTCATTCCCTAATGAGGTCAACCTACATCATGCTTGCCTCCCAAGAGTTTCCATGAAACCATTCATCCAAAAAGTGTCCCTAAGGAGATAAGCGCAGGTAGCCTTCTATCAGGCTACATTGCAATGTAGAAACTGTAATGATTGGGTGCGTTGCAGTGCACTTAGCCTTTGTTTCACCTACGCTGAGCGAGTTTCCACTATTTTTTAAATGAATCCATTGGATTCCTCATCCAATGGATACTTCTGGAAGTTTCCAAGTTGGTTGAGCTCACATTTGGATGAGGAATAGGATGAATGGACCTCAATCCATTATCCCTTCCTTCGTGGAACCACCTCCAAAATTTGGCAGAGCATTCATGAGGGCCATTAATGGCTTAGCCTCCTCCATTTAGCTATAAATTGATAAAGCATTCAAAGGCTGGTCTAGGCTGGAATTTCTTGAGCTAAGGAAATGTTGTTTGCATGAGATTAGTAAGAGTATTGTAATGATGTCAAATTGTTGCTTCATGAGGAGAGAAGGGGTCGAAACTAGAAGGAAGACACTGAATCAAGCATGAACATTCATGGGTTGTAATCTTTCCTTTTATCAATAAAGAATTTGAATCTTTTTCCATTCATGTTCTTATGTGATGTATGTCGTACTCTGGATTCTATGATATGTTTAATTAATAGATATTTATTGTATGCTTTGATCGGTTTCTGTCTCAGCTTGTGTGCATGTATTTTCCAAGCGAGTTAAGTACGGAAAGGAGCGGCAGAATCAGTCAAGGGAGAGAGGGAGCAAGCGGAAGCTACAAGTTGGTTTCCCTTCTCACTTCTCTTATCTATTGATTAAAGAAAAGGTAGTGAATTACTTTGGCTATTGTTTCTAGACTAGCTGCTAAGTCTAAAGGTTTAGGCGTTTGATAAAACACTAAAATTTTCCCAAAATAGGGGGGGTTTTGTAACATCCCTAATGAAAATTCCATGTAATAAAAGTTAATAAAGGAAAAATAATAACCACAGTTGATGGGACACTTCTTCCAAGCTGAATGTTGGGAAAAATACATAATGATGGTGATCACTGGTGATTGATTAATGGCTATGGAAATTGGAAAAGGCAATGACAACGACTTTGGAAAGGAAAAATGGAATTTTGGCACATTATTTATGAAAATAATGGAAATTAGGAGAAAAGGAATGTGAAAGGTCGCCAGTTGCATGTGCGGAAGAAAATGAAGGGAAATAATGGAAAATGAAGAAAATATAGGCCTCATTAATAAAAAGGCTTACGAGGATTAGTTCACAGACTTTTGCTAGTTCAACTTTGGAGCTCTCTCTCTATTATCTCTCTCTCATACTCTTGGACACTTAGAGATTCTTTGATCACTCTTCGAGGAGTGTGGCATTCTTGGATTTTTGGAGTAGGAAGTTAAAGGAAGAGTAGGAAAGCACAAGAGTACATCAGGATCAACAACTACAATGGGTTTTTCTTGCATGTACAAGTTGCAGGTATGTTTTCTTCACTATTTTTGGCATGCATGGCACATGCATGTGGTTTATTGGTCATGATCTATCATTGGTATGGAGGATTTCCTGGATTGACAGTGGATTTTCCTAGTCTTTCGATTTCCTAAATAGTGATGGTGTCGTGGGTTCATTTCTTTGTTTTCTTAGTTGGTTCTCATGTTTCCTTTAGCTTGGGTTGGGTTGCTAGTTTCTAGAAGCCCTGATTGGAGAAACGCTCTCGAAACCCTGTAACAAATTGGGTTGAGTTACTAGTCTTGGATGCCTCGGTTGGAAAAATGCTCTGGAAACCCTTGGTGGGTTGAGTTACTAGTCTTGGAAGCCCTAGTTGGACAAACACTATGGAATCTCGGAGTAAGATGTGGGTTGAGTAACTAGTCCTGAAAACCTTGATTGAAACAAATGCTCTAGTTCCCTAGAAGGCTTGGGTAAAGACCAATTCGGTGATAGTTTTGTGATGTCCGACCATGAGGCAGAATCATTGTTTGATGGGTTGAGGTGGTTTGGACTTTGGAAGCCATCGATGGTTTTGATTGATGTGTTTTATGAGATCCCACATTAATTCTTGGTGTATGGTATGGGGGTGACTGGGTGAAGAGATATTTGGTTTAGCCATGTCTATGGTCAGGTGGTTCATGAAAGTCCCAAACATGGTTGGCCTTTGCATCATTAATATGAGTTTATTTCTCCTTGTTATTTCATGAGTATTAGACCAGTTTATATGTGGGTTATATGGTTGTTGTTTCCTTGGTATTTATATTTCTATTATGTTGGTTATGCACATGTATTATGAAAGTGGCTATGTATGGCTCAACATGTTTTTACCTATAAATGAATGAACATGTATCTATGGACTAATGGATGAAAATGAAACTAATGTGTTGAGGCATCAATGCTTCTTAGCGATTCTCAAATCAGTATGAGACCCTTATACTCAGATATGATGTTTAAACTTGTAGATTACATATTTGTGACATGTTTGACGAAATCCTTGTCATGGCTAGTAGGGGTCCAATCAAGTCCTTGTTCAAGTAATTGCATTTGTATCATTTTTTTGTTGTTATATTTCAGTTCTGAAAGTGTCATTTAGTTCTGGATAGTGTATTGGGTTCTAAGCCTGGAAAAGTGGCTCAAATCCTGAAGACACAGGAAAAGCACTAGGTATAAAATTCCCTTGACGCATGCAGACCCATGTTATGGGAGCGTCTGGAGCCTCCTGGACACATGCTTATCCATATAAAGGGAAGATTTGGGGGTTCAATGGTCTAAAATCTTAGTGGGCCCTAGGAGCTAGTTACCTGAGTGGATTGGATGGATCTTGTGAGTCATCTTGTTGATGTGGAAGGTCTTTATGGTGTGTTTCTATCTATTCCACTTCCTTAAGGTGAATTAGGAGGTCGAATCATATCATAGTAACTTCTCGTCACATGTTTACCCTGGTTGGTCGATTAATTGGATAGATATGGGAGGAGGGTCTTATATATATAGTGTTTTTTATCATTGCCTTACCATTTTTAGATAGCCATGGTGTGATGGGATTCTTTCTCGGTTGAGATTTGGATTGTTGGAAGGTTTTGGATCTGGGTGAGGTGGTCTCAGAAAGATCAGAAGGGTTGTGGGTGGAGATGGTTTTCTTCGGGAAGCCCTCAACAAATGGATGGAGATAGGAAAATTCCTAAAGGGATTATGAAGGAATTCTGAGGTATCCAAGCTCAGTTTGGTTTTGAGATCTCAAATCCAGTTTAGGTGAGATCATGGTATGGTGAGGATGGAAGTGTTTTAACCTCTGGATTCCATTGGTTTTTTATGTGTTGGTTTATCCCATGAGATCCCACATTCATGCTTGGAATATGGCACGAGGGTGATTTGCTGAAAGAAAGATTTGGTTCAACTCAATCTATGGTCGAGTAGCACGTGGAAGTCCCCGACTTGGTTGGCTTTTGCATATGGTTAATAAGAGCTAATTTTCTCTCGTCTTTGATAAGTAAATGTAATTTTTATTATGTGGCTTTAATGGTTGTTCTATCATTGTTATATGCTAGTTATAAGCATGGTTATATGACAGATCTAAGTATGGCTCTTATCACATTTTATACAATGAAAGACTGGTTAATGAATGCATGACCTAAGTGGTGTTATGACAAATATTGTGAGAAAGCATACATACTTCTTTTTAAGCCTCAGATAAGTTTTTAGATCCTTATGTTCAGATATGCATTCATGACCTAGAGGTTGCATGTTAATCATGTGTTTGAAGGAATGTCGGTCTTGGTTGGGAGAGATCAGGTCAATTCCTAGTTTAAGTTTTGGTTTGGAATCCTTGTTTCTATGTGATTCATTATTTTTGGAAGTTTCATTGACTTCTGGGCAGGGGCCTGAATCTTATCCCCGAAAAGTGGCTCAGAATTTGGGGTCATGGGCATAGATTTGACTGAAAAAGTCCACAGTTATTGGGGAAGCAAGCCTATGGGGGTGACTGGAGGGTTGCAGTCTCTTGGAGGCCTTGAAAAGGGAGCAACTGAGGCTCTAGGTTGGTGAAACTGAGAGTTAACTCAAGAGTTGGACACCTGAGGCGGTTGAGTTGCTCCTAGAGGTCTTGTGGCTCCTATGGGAGGTCAGTAAAGTCTTAAGTTGTTGACTCCATTTCCTTAAGGTCATATAGGAGGTTGAGCCTTATCATAGTGACCCTCAGCTTATGTTTACCCTGGGAAAACCTTTGAAAGTGGGTAAATGTGGGAGTAGGTGGTTACACATACATCTCACGACCACATGCACATAAAAGGGGATTTTTGGTCAAAACCACTAATAGGTAGACTTGTGAGTGCGGTTTGAGCCTCATAACCCTATGCACAGTGTGTCAAGGGTGTGGTTGGGGTGTTAATTCAATGAAAAAGATTTCTAGCTTAGGGATTGCTCACTTGGGGAGGTTTGCAGGCTCTTATGTGATTTGTAGTCCTTGAAGGGTGGTTATAAGTTATTGGTTAGTCGACCCCGCTTCCATAACTGGAAATTGGAGGTCGCATTATATCATAGTGACACTAAGCTCATGCTTACCCTAGAAGAGATTTTAAAAATGGACAAATATGGAAGGAGGCGTTTACAACAACCTATCACCTAGATTTCACCAATGCCCAAGTAGTTAACGTGGAGACTTAAAACATATTGTTCACCCACAATATTAGGTCAACAACCTACCATCTAGAGTTCACCAATGCCCAAGAAGTTAACGTGGAGACATAAAACATATTGTTGACCCATAATTTTTTGAGAAAATGTCATGGCATGTCCTTATTATTCTAGGGAGGTTTTTCAAAAAGCTATAAATGATTTTATCCATCCAATTTCCCATCAATGCTTAATATGTGCACCATTCTATTCAAATGCACCTATTTCTCTTAGGAGGGTGTTGTTTAGTTCCATGGTCAATAAACAAGGCCATGAGATCATATATTAAAATAGGGTAAATCTTTCACACCATTCCTATTTAAACGAGTCTTATAATATTCATATTTCTTAACGATATATTATAAACTAACTAGATAATTTCCCCTAGACAGGGGTAGTGGAAGATTTAATGTTCTGAAGGGATGTAGTAAAGGAAAGGGATGTTGGCTATTCGATAGTTCCTAAAGAGTCAATTGGGTTTCTTATAATTTTAGTTCAATTATTATTGTTAGTGTTTTCATCTTTAGTAGTTAGTTGGGGTCAAGGTTGTGGATTTCTTTCAATGATAGTGGTGAGTTCAAGTTATTATCATGTATACTCCATGTTGACATGTTTTGTAAGTTGTAATCGAAGATTAATACAAAATTTTTATTTCTTTTCTAAATTTATAGAAATTAAGAAGTATGAACATAGTATTTGGAAAGAAAAACCTATCTTAAATTCAAAGGAATCATGGAAAGGTTATCTCTTTCGTTTAAGGAAACAATATGTGGTGGTGATCCTAACCTACCTCATCCTTTTCATGGCCAGATCCACTATTCAGTGCTCCAAAATGCATCTTCTTCTTCTCTAGAAAGTATTGAAAAAATAGGAAGTCCACAACCTAATTTTGTTATTCATACGCAATGGAATGTGTGCACACTCAAAAATGCACACGTGCTTCTATAACATGCATGCTCTTCTCTAAATCCTAGTTTACAACTACTTGATAAGTTTGCTTGGTAGTTCCAAAGGCCTTGAGGCTAGTTTAAAAGGAACACATGTGCATTCTCATTTGAATACATGTGTGGTCCTAAATGAAGATGTTCCTTGGTTTCCAATTACCACTTTCTAACCCATAAACATCATGCAAGGGCCCATGGATGACTTACTATTTCATGGAGTGAATCGTCAAAATGATATATCATAATTTCATAATATGAAAGCCTCACACATGCTTAAATTAAGTGTATAGATCTCTAAATGAATACTTTAGAGGCACAAGACTTGTTGAGGATTTACAAATAGGGTAGTAAACTAAGCATGAGAGGGAAAAAATTAATGGTTACATGCTTGAGCTAAAGAGGCCTTGTGATGCATAAGATTATCATAAATCTTGATTACTACATACAATTCTAAGTAGCAAACAATAATATTGTGCAATTCATTTAACTAACTTGAGTTTCACTTCACCTCTATGAAGATAATCAATACTGAGTAAACTATTTAAACTCATAAGAATGGATCATTATAATTAATATTCATAAAAGATACATTATATGTATATGAATTTCGTTTACAAATCCTCTCCCACAAACTAATAATCCTCTTTTTATTACAACATTTTAATATAGATATTCAACTCCTCCCCAAACACAATAAATAAACTTTTTTCTTCTATATATAGGGTGAAGCTAGGTTGGGGCTAGCCCCAATGTTGGAAAGAAGAGTGATCTGCCCAACTATCCAACTACATGATGCTATTAGCATAATTGTTTGAGGCTTGGGTCAAGACTAGACACCTAATGGGACAATTTTTATCCCCCACAATGGGCTCCCACCCAAAACCTTTCCCACAAAAATTGAAGTTAAAATTTGATAAGAAGGAACTAATCTACAAGTCATGGATACTCAATGAATAAACCTACTCCCTTATATATGCAGTAATGCAGCCATAATAGGCATCAAAACACTTACTTTGTAACATCTCACTAGCCTAGTTCCATCTTAACTCCAATCTACCAAGCACCGATAGGGGTCAAATCTCTTTTCACTCTAAAAGAGGTTTACATATCTAAAGATTTTATCTATCTTAACCCTTGGTATAACTCGAGTTATGATGTATCTAGGTTGATTTAATTATCAATTATAATTATAATTACATTACAACATTTCATATTGAAATAAAAATAATTAATTATTGTTATTATCCAATTTTAAGCTCATGACCGGGACAGACACCAAAGTGGTGTTTGAGAGCCCCTTATTTGCAGGACAAGGGACCACCTCTGCGCAATGATTTGACTGCTAAGGCATACATACTCTACCCCCCTATGGTTTTGAACCTATGACCTCTTAGGAGGAAACAATTGCTCTTAATCATTAGATCAACTCACGTTGTATAAACATATAAGTTAAACATATATACATTTGAAAAAATATAGAATAAAATTTCTATTTATGGAGATTTACCTTATTTTACTAAAAATATCTTTAATTTATAATGAATGTCTTTCGGATTAATCACATCATTAAAATTTGGTCGATGTTTCAAACCAACTAATGTGGTTCATCCTTAGGACAAGGTTCGAAACTAGACCAAATCCTAATGATGTGATTAATCCGAAAAACATTCATTCTACAATAGATCACAAAAATCTCACATCAAACATATTTTTAATTTATAAAATAAATTTTTGTTACAAAACCATAATACGATACTATTTATTATCACATCACAATATTTTAAAAATATAATACTTATTTTATAAAATAATTTTTAAAATTAATAAAAAACACTAACTATTTTTTGAAGATAACTCTACTTTATCATCTTATTTCATAATAAAAATTTTTTTATTTTAAATTAATAAAAGATATATAACTATTTTGAAGATAATCTGAACTTTTAACTTTAATTTGGATATATCCCAAAAATATTTTTTAACTTAAACAAGTTTAAAATCTATAAGCCCTATAAGAAATTGAGTATGTATTTTCCGCCCACATGCACGAACCATTCCTTGCATATTGGTTCATCTTCCAAAGCAGAAAATCGAGCGGGCAGAAAGTCGGTTACTTTAACGGCTGAGTGTTCGCCTTCCTCTCCCCGACTGTCAACGCACGCGCATATATACCGAACACGCCGATCACAACGGTGACAAATTCTTTACAGTCAGTTGCATTGGACTCGCCATCACCCGCTCGCAGGAAACGAGAAGTCAAGAATGGGCAACAAGAAAGCAGAAGAGATGGCCACTAAACATGAGGAGGCGGTGGCGGTGGCGGTGGGGGAGGCGGGTGTAAGTGGAGGCGGAGGCGGAGGCGGAGGCGCAAGGGGAAGAGAAAGACATCATCCGCTCGCAGGACGCGAGAAGTCAAGAATGGGCAACGAGAAAGCAGAAGAGACGGACACTAAACATGAGGTGGCGGTGGCGGTGGCGGTGGCGGAGGCGGGTGTAAGTGGAGGCGGAGGCGGAGGCGGAGGCGCAAGAGAAGAGAAAGCCATCATCCGCTCGCAGGACGCGAGAAGTCAAGAATGGGCAACGAGAAAGCAGAAGAGACGGCCACTAAACATGAAGAGGAGGCGGCGGTGGCGGTGGCGGTGACGGGTGTAAGTGGAGGCGGAGGCGGAGGCGCAAGGGAAAGAGAAAGAAGTGTGCCGAAGGCCGCGCTGAGAGACGAGGGACCCTCTCTGATGATGCTAAACCTTGGCAATCCAGAGCGTCTGGATGTGCGGCGTTTTACGTTTATCCCGAAGGGCATGAAGCTCTTCGATCGCCAAATCTTGCTTGACAGCGGCGCCACTTTGGTTGCCAAGATTTTTGTGGTAGCCGGCTCTCAAGTTGATAATCCATCTCTTATTGACAGCGTTCTGAGAAACGGGCCGGCGCGTTATACTTATCAAAATGAAATGGAAGCGTTTCTGCTCATCAGTTTCTCTCAATTGCTTGATTCCAAGGTGCACAATTTTCTTTCGTTATATGAAACAGTGACTCCCATTGTTATTTCGTAGTGAAGCGGTAGTTTGTAATCCGTATCATGCCGTGGTCGCCGCCGCTCCTTCTACCCGATTTCTTTCCTTAGTAGAACAACATGTATGCAAATTGCAATTATTGTCAATAATACTGTAACATTTTTGTGTGATGTGGTATCGATAACGAGATCCTGGTTTTTTTAAAAGTTTATATATTTGATATTTTATTTATTATTATTAGGATAATTATTTGTTAAAATATTTAAAGTCTTATATTGCCTCCGAAAGTCGCTAGTCCTTATATCCCTTTAATACAGCTTGTTTATTTGCAAAATGGAAAAATGCATTTAATGAGTTAAATATGCTTTTCATTTAAAGATAATAATTAATGAATATCTCATATTTAGTGTGTCCATATTATATAAAATGTTGTTAATGATTTTTTTTGTGGGAAAGAAAAGTTAATTTTATATTTTATGTTATTATGTTTGTAGTTTAAAGTGAAGTTTAATATTTTTTTTTAGTATAGTTATTTAAATTTAAGCGCTTTTTAATATTAGTAAACATAAGTTTAGATTTATTTTAATTTGGGATTTATTAAGTATTTAGAGAGATCAAATCTTGGTTTCTTTATGTTTGTAGATTTGGAATTAAGATGGATTTAGATTTATGCAATTTGATAAAGTCAAAATGTTGTTATTATTATTATTATTATTATTATGGTGTAATTTGATCAATTCAAAATGTTACATCTTTTCCATAATGAGATGAGATGGGGAGTAAACATCAAAACTCTTACTTCATAATACATTTCATATTATTAAGATTTAAATATCAGAAAAATTAAGTAAATTATGAATATATTTTAAATATATTTTTCTATTACTATTGATTATAAAAATTCTAATTCCTGATTTCAACATATGTATGCTTTCCATCTTATTATGGAGATTTTTAAGTTGTAAATAGAATTTGTTAGGATTCTATCAACCAAGAGCATGGTTTATCACTATAAACCCTACACTGGATGGTAGGTTTTATTATTTTTTATAATATGGATCACAAAGCCTAAATTCAATTACTACAAAAAAAAATCAATTTTATCATAAATTTTTAAAAATAAAATATAATTGAAAAATAATTATTAAACATTCAAACATTAATTATCAAACATTTAAACATGGTGCAAAAGCAATAGAGGTAATTAAAACATATGCTTTCTATTGAGGATGTAAAATATGGTTTAGGATTATAGATTAAGTAAGAAAATTTTAAGTTATTTTATATACGATATGTCATACAATATAATTTAGGATTGAAGTTTATGTAAAATATGGTTTAGGATTATAGATTAAGTAAGAAAATTTTAAGTTATTTTATATACGATATGTCATACAATATAATTTAGGATTGAAGTTTATTTGACAGTGAAAATTTCTAAAAATTTCTGTAGAGTGGATATAAGTATAAGTTAATCACATCAGTTTGCATTTACTAACTAATGTGATATGTCATAAAATATAATTTGGGATTGAAGTTTATTTAATAGTAAAGATTTCTAAAAATCTTTATAGAGTGGATATAAGTATAATTTGGGATTGAAGTTTATTTGACAGTAAAAATTTCTATAAATTTCTATAGAGTAGATATATGTGAAGTTTATTTGACAATAAAAATTTCTATAAATTTTTATAGAGTAGATATAAGTCGTTTCAGATTAATCACATCAATTTTGATTTACCAAATAATGTGGTTCATCCTCAGGATGCATCACTTCCTAGAGTTAGCCATTGAGAATTA
>APFE030312932.1:0-15146 GCA_000404065.3 Pinus taeda
TTTCATTTCACGCTTCTCCCAATCTTGAGTGGCAGTAGGAGGTTGAGGCTTGGTCTCGTCACCTTTGACAATCGGCCATAGATTGTATGCCTCCAGTACTGTTATGATCTTAAATTTCCAATTGACATAATTTTCTCCATCAAGTTTTGTAGACTCATTTAAATATGAATCTGCAAGGGGATTAGCCATTTCTCCACCAATGACCAAATTAAAAAAAAATTGAAACTCCAATGACCAAATAAAAGATGCAATGTTTGTAGTTAATTGTCTTCTGTCACCATATATGAATGCACTCGCAGGTCATGCACTGCGCACGGTGCTTCCTTCTAGGAATCAACTAACACCATACAATATAATAACATTCAACTTAAATTTGAATTTAAAAGTTGATTCCGAAAACCTGTGGAGTAAATAGAACTTTCAACACAAGTAAACACAACTTCAAATCGTACCCATCTGGGGTTGAGCGAATTTCATTTCTCAGACAGCAAATTCGTACCCATCCGGGGTTGAGCGAATTTCATTTCTTAGACATGAGGAATGTTCGAACAGCGAACATAGTGACACACGGTACCAGAAGCCGTGACACAGAGGCAGAAATTAATAAAATAACACTCACGCAGGCAGATTAATTTACTAAAATAACACTCACGAATGTTCGAACAGCGAAATAACACTCACGCAGGCAGATTCTCCCTTCACGCAGCAATGTGCTCGCCTTCACGCAGAGCCTCCACACTAACTTGGCTCTGATACCAAATTAAAACATAAAACTACAACAAATAGACAGGCAGATAGACAGGCATAAACACCAGCAAACGTGAGACAAAGCTCACACAATCTTCATTACTCCATTTGCTCAATTACATCACACTTATATAGGAAACTCACAACTAATTCTGGCAACCAATTCCTAACCACTCACAACTAATTCTGGCAACCAATTCCTAACTAATTCTATTTCTGCATTATTCTCACACATACTTCATTTGGAGTTAAACATGATTCAACATGAAATAGCAGTTACGGAGAAATAGATAAACATAGGATGCCGAAGGCCTCGTCCATGCAATTGAAATATCTTGATTTCTCTATTGTCCATGTTGGTTCAACTTCCGTTTCCATGGTTATTCGAAATAAGCCTCCACTTCTGAGATGAAGTTGAATCTTTGGCTTCCATTCGAAATAATTATATGGAGTGAGAATTGTCGATTGTGGAAACTCCAATTGAAACTCCATTCTTTGTTGTTGCTTCAATCTTCTGAACCTGCAAATAAAATTGCTTGTGCACTGATTACAAATCCCTGTTTCTTGTGCACTGATTACAAATCCATGTGCTCTAATACCATGAAAGATTTTTGAGATCCACAGATCTAGATCTTCAAAACAATAAATAAGCTTGCAAGAGAAGGAAGGAAGTGAACAAGAATAGAGAAAAGAATGAAAAATTTTCATTGATTCTACAATATTGGTTTAGAATAAATACATAAAAGCAACTAAGTTAAGCTTAGTTGTACATGCAATAACTAAAGCTAACTAAAGCTAAGTGTGCTTTATCTTATGTTAATGTGTACATGTGGCACATGCAAGCAATAAGTTAACTAGAGCTAATCTAGGTGCATGTACACCAACACAGCTAGTCTAAGTGCATTACACCAACACAGCTAGTCTAAGTGCATGTACACCAACAATAAGAAAGTGTTAACGAGCCTAGAGAAGGATAGAAAACAAAAACTTGGGATCCAAGCATGCATAATTTGCATCCTGAAGAGTAGAAAAGTTTTGGATCGTTCGCGTCTACTAATTGAATGTATTGAAGAACTCAAAAGCATCTTCAAACCGGACGTCAAAGCCATCGAAAACGGTATCCAATCTTTAATTTCCACAGACTACTTGGAACTTGACAAGGAAAATCCTCATAACTTGAAATATGTTGCTTAAATATAGCTGCTGTATGAGCAGCATTCTCTGTAATGCTTTTCTTTGGAGACTCACAATTCTTTTCATTTTCCATTCATACCTATCACATTCACAGTGACAGATTTATCACATTCAAGTGGCAGATTTAGATTCAGTGCACTGCATTCTTTATTGTAATTCTCTTTTCTCAAACATTTTTCCTTCTTTATGGAAGAAAATTTATATATTATGTGTGACACGTTTGATGTCACATGACACATCGACTTATAACTCTTCGTTGATGATTAAAATTATTTACACATTTCCCTCACCTGCAAATTGAAATGTTTTACAGACTTATTGGTTAAATTATTCCATAAAGAGGCTCTTTTTATAGCTAAACATGCAATCATTTTGTGCTTAATATGAAAATGTGGAAAGATCATTGGTTTTGCCTTAAGTGAATATCCGTTAGGTTTCCTACACACACTTGCGTATAAAATTTAAAAAAATTATAATATTCTTTTAATAAGGTTCTTTAATTAAGATAACTCAAAATAAACTAAACATTTTTATACTCTATCATTATATTCTTATTATAAGAAAATATACCATCCTCATTATACATATCAACATTTTCATTTCATTTTTTATATCTATGTTGAAATTAGTGTATTTCCTGCTTAGAAAGATAACTTTGGCCATTACATCAAATTGAATCAATGCACCCTAGTTACAAAAAAATATAATATCTTCATTTATATAATCTTATTATGTAGAAATTTGAGATAGTGCACCTAACTCATAGAATACATGGAGTCACCCTCTCTGCTAGCCATGACCATGGTTATGTACATTATACACAAATGGACTAGACACAAGGTAACAGGACCCCTTTTAAAGTATGCACAGTGAGCTATTAAGAGGGCAGGTTGTGGGTTCACCATTTGCTCATAAAGTTTTTTTTGTGTTGTTAACCATGGTTGCAAGGTATAATCAACAAGTAAAACAAAGTCCATAAGATGATTTATCGATTTACACAAAGAGATACACTTGGCTAAGGTGAACTCGTGACGTAGTCATGGTCCAAGGGTGTAAACTAAGAGTGAAATTATGACCCAAAACCAATGTCATAGGAATAAGAAGGATTATGCTCTAAGTAGCAAGCTAAACTTGTGGAACTTACATTGCCATTTACGTGGTCGTGGACAATATTGAAAATATTTAGGACAATGGGTCATTGTGTGTCTGCGTCCATTACATGTATCTTTCTTTGGAAACCATATAAATCTTACCCAAGTCATGTTTGAGAAGATTCTAAACCAGGGTGACTTGGAGGCCAAAGCATGGTAGTCTGTATGTGAGGGTGAATGGGTCCTTTGCCTAGTAAAATAATTTGGAACCGAAATACTAAATTTCTTACATGCAAGACAATAAGAAGATAAAGGGAGTTATGAGAGGTAAAACCACGAAAATGATTCACTCCGAGCATTATGCTTATCATACCAAACAAATCCATCATTTTTAAACATAATCAATAACCAATGAGGGCTAACTTCTCATACATATGACCTATACACTTTATTTGCCATAGAGTTGGTTTTTAATGTTTCTTCTTAGTGGTCTTGAGAGTCAGGCAAGGGTTCCATTAAGTTCCAAAGCTCAACTTTAATGTTTCTTCTCAGTGGTTTTGAGAGCCAAGCAAGGGTTCCATTGAGTTCCAAAGCTCAACTTCTTCCTCAAGATAAGAAGCACACACCAACTACTTCTACTCAGTTGTGAGTCCTGACATGCTCCTCGGCCTTCGATGCAGTAAAATCACGTCAAGTCTCATAAATTTATCAACTAGGAAATTTCTCATCATATGGCATGTAACATTATCAAAAGAATGGTGTATTTCATTTGTGACATATGTTTTCAACTTGTAAATTTGGTTTGATATTCTCGGCCTAAACCTTATAAAACCTATTTGATATTGATGTATAAATGCTTACGATAAAATTGTTCCAAATTTCACATACACATCAGAAAGGGCTGGTGGGGCATATCATGTCTTGCTCACATATGTGTGGACTGGTGGGGCATATCACGTCTTGCTCACATATGTGTTGTGTATGCTTCCATTGCAACATAGGTTACACTTTAATAGTTTGAACAAAAAACATTACAAGCATACCTTCACTTGAGCCATATTTCTCGGCCATAAGGTTGTTTAACTCCACATGTACACCGTGCATGATCTCGCAATAGTATAACTTACACAATGCATTTTCTTGTGCATATATCACAGGAAATGGTGGGGTGCATCGCCTCTAATAGACCATGCGTTCATGCCATTGAGAATTATGCTCTCCATGACTACGTTGAAATAATTCTGAGAAGATTGTTGAGTTCATTAATTAAATAGCCATGCCTTCATACCTTTATACGATTAGATTTTGTATTTGGTATTTCAACAATAAATTTGATAGCTATAGGCTTGCAGTTTCCAAACCTCTCATGAGTTGTCATGAAATTGGATTTCACTCCTCTTTTCCTAACTATCTCAGCAAAGCCGAAGAGTGTTTGAAACAAGAGGAGGACAGAGTTTCCCATTATTTGCACTCCACCACCAAAGAGAAACTATTAGAAATAGTACGAAATGAACTACTTTCCCATTATCCAATGCAGCCTGTACAAAGAGAAGAAGAAGGTGATAATATGTGATCAAAGCATGGATAGCATCGTTTTCTAATATGAAGAGTAGAAAAGTTTTGCATCGTTTGCATTGATCAACTTAGAAGCATGTTCAAGCCAGACGTAAATGTAATAGAAAAGCAGATAGATTCTTTGATTTGCAGACCACGAATGCTCCAATTTTGAAATAGGTTGCCAAAAAAAAAAATCTACCTGTTGTGAGCAGCATTATCTGTAATGCTTTTCTTTGGAGAATCATAATTTAACTTTTGTTGCATCCCTTCGCATTACATTCAGTGCGACAGATTTAGATTCAGATTCATTGTATTTCTTTCTTTCTTTGTTGCTGAAATATTTATCTAAGCATATTCAGTGTGAAACTCTGAGACGTTTAAGTTATTTTCTAGATTATTTTAGAGTACTTAAAGTTATAATTTTGATAATTTTAACTCTCAAATATTATAAATTTAGAAGGATCCAATCATTAGAGGTGTAATTCTTTCCCTATGTTTTACACTCTAGAATGTGTTTGTTTGCATGTCAAAGGGATTAATAATCTAGAGTACTTAATGTTATAATTTTGATAAAGGTAACTCTCAAATATTATAAATTTAGAAAGATCCAATCATTAGAGGTGTAATTCTTTCCCCATGTTTTATACTCTAGAATGTGTTTGTTTGCATGCTAAGGGATTTCATACTTCTCTTTTACGAAGATCCAATTTATGCTAATTCTTCTTTCTTATATATATATATATAACTATTACCTTTACACATATTCCTTATCCACATAGGATTGAAATAGTTGAAAGTATCATTGTTTAAATTATCTCATAGAGAGACTCTTTCGGACAATATTATGTAAACTTGTAATTTTTTCTATTTTTAATATAGAACTGATATGAAAAAGTATACATAATTGATATTAGCTATAAATCCTTGAATAGAAGCAACATGTAACGAAGGATATGGGACTCTCCACTCAGCCACTCAAATTATAGGAGCTCACTCTTTATTAGTCCCTGCCTCCGACATAGCAGGGACTATAGTGATCGATCGTCGATATATTTCATATTAATTCAAGCGTACCGTTACATTTAACCAATGCTTTAAAAAAACATGTCGTGGTTTTTTTGTTTTATCCAAAGTTTTGTTTTGGAGGTCTTATTGCCGAGACATCGGTTGATTCATATTAATACGCCGTACTGATCCATTTAACCAATGTTTTCCCGGTATTGCAAGACATCAACACGTTTTATTTCTAGCAGATATTGCGACATGCCAACGCATTTGCATGGACCACAAGTGTCACTTACAAATGTGGTAAGTGTCCAGGGCTCGCTGTGATTATTATCTTATTTGGAACTACAATGAAAACATTTATGCATTCTCTGTAGTGTTTGAGGTCCTACAATGGTGCCTATTCCCTTCATCCCGAGCTGCTTTCCTTAACCAGACTCTGAAGGCATGAACTAACCTACATCGAGGTTCTAAAGATGTAGACTCAGCAGTAGCTACGCCAAGAGCCACCATGATAGCAGAAGTAGAGACGAGGATAGTGAAAGAAAAAAGATAGAGTAGGTGTGCATAACTGATTCTACAAGTGAAGGGTGGCCGATGCCGGGTTCGTTCCTTCGATGCAGGCTAGTACTTTTTGTAATGTTTCCCCAATTTCATTCGTACTAGCTATCCTTTTAGTTCTTGCGGCCCCGAGCCGAGGTCGACTCGGATCTGAAATGAACCTGTAGCTTTCCATTATTAAATCAAATTTGATATTTTAGTTTTTTGAGATGTTCAAGTGGGGAAGATAGCATAAAAGCAGAAGTGTTTTTTAAATTTGTAGGTTAAGCAAGGAACTAACATACATACCTGGTATGGTTACAGCTAATAGCCAAAATCATAGGGACAACGACACTTCAACTGGCTTGTGCTCCCTGGTCTGCCTTTGGAGTTATCGATAATCTTTCAACACTGAAAAATAAGTCATTAGAAAAATACTTGAGGTATTGCATCTTATTCGATTGCAGTCTTAGTTCTGCTCATAACTGTCTCAAAAAATTTATGTTCATACCTCTGTTAAAAAAGCTGCACATAGCTTCTAATGGAAGTGAGATTCTCCATATGAATTGGCATGAGATTCTTGGAGCCACAATGTTGGGAGGGAATGGCTATGGTTTGCCCTATAATACCGCCTCTTGAACCACAATGTCATAGGCTTGTTCCAAAAAAAAGCAATAATAATTATACTTTCATTCATACAGTTGAATTATGAAATGAAATGCAAGTATACCTTTACTAAATGCTTCAGAACTCAGTGAATGCTTCAGAATTGGATTTTGCAGGAAAAATTCAAGGGATTGGAGATGAAAAATACTCTGCATCACTGGCTAGTTGAGCCATGAAATCCTCATCCTAGCCCTGTCCTGTATCTGACAACTTTTGCTGTTGTGCATGATCAGGTCCTTGGCCGTTATTGCTCAGCCATAAATTTTCATCATCTTTTCCCATCGGTTTATCAGAAATGGCAAAGGAACCAGGCAGGCAGTTTCAGAATTTTCATTGTCGGCCCTGGGTCCAGTACTAGGATAGGAATTGACCAGACCTCTTAAAATTTGTAATACTAACCAAAAAAATTGTAAACTCTTTAGTAGTGCGACAAAACTGCTCCACTCACTCAGATATAGCTGATATCAGGCACGTGAATATTCGTTGAACAATTTTCAGTGAAAATACAGTGCTGAAGCAAACAATCCCTGGGAAAACAATGCGCCAAAATATAATACAAAACAAGATTATAAAAATTAATGGCCAAGTATAAACAATAGCATAATAATAAATTTCAGACCATTACACCCATGGCTATGAATGAATATAATATACTCGTTGAATATGATTTAGATGGTGTTATATCTGAGCTTAAAAGATAAAGTTGTATAAAACTGAGATCTTAATTCATTAATTACATATACATAGCAATAACAGAGTCATTTGGAATTTTCATATACAAAGAATCGGTGGTTGTTTTAAGAGATCTCACATTGAAGAAAGCATCCATATCAGAGATAGGGATAGTTGAATGTGTTTACCCCTGGTTCCAAACTATTGACATTTCACAAAATATTGCCTTGCCATAAACATTAGCAAGAATGAAATTGCCAAGAATTGGACAGTTTCAAGTCTCATAAACCTTAAATTCCTCAACTTAAATGGATGCTTGGCACTGGAGAAAGCTCAATGTACAAGGTCTGATATCTTTGTACATAGTTGAAACAGAGCAATCGAATACCACCAAGCATTATGTAATGCATTGTAGCTACTCGAAATGATTTTGATTGAAGACTGCAGGTTCCAATCTCCTAACCTATGGCTAATGAAAATAGAAGGAAATTATTGGGCTGCCCTTGCTGAAAACAAGCAGAATTGCAGAAATATCAGCACTAAATTCTTTACCTCTACTTCTCAAAGAAGGCATTTCGCCTCTGCCTTCCTGTGAATTCTAGCTGGATGAAAGATTCTTAATCGACCCACAACTGATATCTGTTGGCTGTAAAATTGGAGAAGGCGCCCATGGAAAGGTGTATAAAGGAAGGTATGTCTATCCTGCTATCGTTCAATTGCTAGAAAATTTTATGTTTTGTTCTGCAAATTTTCTCTTGAAGGAAAAGTGGGATTCTTTATGTTAAAATCGATCAATAGTATTCTGAGGCGATCCCGAAAAATTCATGATGGCTCTGTTGTTAGACAAATTCATGGTGGCTCTGTTTTTCTACCCCATGAGCATAATAATCCGAATGCCAGCCCCTTCCTCAACCTGCCCACCTTCCTAATTCTAATTGTTACATCAACCTGTGTAATACATGCATAATACATGCAGGTGGGTCCATGGTAGGTGGGTGCACATGGGTCCATGGTATGTGTGTGTCTGAATGGTCGCCACGGTTTTTCTACTTCAATAAATTATGAAGTTTCATGTGATCCTTAAATTGCTAAAATATTACTTATAATTAAATATCTGTGATTTTATAACCTTTCAAGATCTAGCTTTGGCCTCTGAAAAAAATCAAAAGCCTGTCCATTTCAGACCAAGAACTAGCCTTAGGCTTTAAAAAAATTCAAAATCCTGTCCATTTCAGACAATTGCCAGTTGTCTGTTACAGAAGTCCACTTTATTTCAAAGGATTTGTTATTTTATTTCATATCTTTATTCTTTCTAGAGGTATCCAATGCACAACAATGAAAACAGATGCATTCATTTTTCATTTTCATAACATTCTGAAAAATTAAAGGAGAACATTCATTAAATTAAGAAGAAGAGGAGCCCAACCTTGAAATTACAGTGCTTTTTCCCCATGGAATATGAAACCCAACAAAAATTTAGTGCAAAGAATGAAATTATTGGTAAAAATATACATACATTCATAAATAAACTCAAAATTATTTCACTATTTGGATTTGTCTTTTCGGACAGAATTCCAAACACTGTTGGGACTATCATTCAGCAGTGCAGTGCAATGCTTGCTTTTGTCAAAGTTTCTCCAAATCAAATCTCACAGTTCTCCATTACACATTATTATTAAATCAAACATAGAAAAAACTTGCAATCGCCAATACGAGTCCTGCACTCAAGCCAAAAAAACCTAGACCAATACTAAATAAAACAAGCATAACCGTATTATACACAACAGGAGGAAATTGGGGAATATGGATGTAAACCAAGGCCTACCACCCTAGGGCAGTTGTAGAGACCAGTGCAGATTTGGGAGCTTTCGGTGTCGCACATATAGTTTGTGGGACTGTAAAGGCAGGAGGAAAGAGAGCAGTTGAGGAGGACGAAAATGTCGTTCTTGAACTTGAAAGGCGCAGTGGAGTCAAGGGTGAAGCTTCCACTCCTATTCATGTTGGCACAGGAAGACATCTGTGGAGCGGCTAAATAAATAGTGGTTTGGTTGTAATTGATGTATGAAATAATCAATATCTATCATTCGAAGCAAATTAGCACAGTGAGGGTGGAATGATGTTACAAGCTCAAATGAATTAAAAAATAGAAAGGGATCACAAGGTTAGGTTGCATGCAAGAAGGACAACGGGCGAAGGAAGAACCCAAGATAATGACGCGTAGAGCCCATCGCATTGCAGCCAAAGTCATTGTGTAAACAATGGAAAATAAGCCGCTCCAGGTTCTCAACCCCGGCAGGGACTACCGCTACGATAGTGGCTATCTTGTTTAAATAGGATAGGAGTAAATCCCATAGCAGTCTTAACAGATGTTTGGTAAGCCCATAAAGCAGGATACAACATGATGTGCCAATTAGAATTAGCTTGATTAATAGTCCTTTGCAGGATCGTTTTGAGGGATTTGTTAACAGCTTTAATTTTCCCGAAGATAATAATTTGCCCAAAGATAATAAAGAGAGGTATGCTTCTAGATCTAAATTTAGAAGTCAATTCACACATCATCTTATTCTGACATTTTCTTCTAGAGGGTTAGGAGGTTAAATATCTTTTTATTTTCCAATTGACCAACAACATTCGTGGTTGATTCTTAATCTCCCTTCAACAAAGACTACAAAAAGATGTAAAAATCCATATGAATCACTTGTGGATATATATTGTAACTATCGATGTGATTAAGCGTAAATATATATGGCAACTACCAATCTAAGTTAGGTGTAAATATATAATGTAACTATATATTTAAGTTGGAACTACCTATCTTTGTTTATAGTTAATTGATACTAGTAAATTTAGCATGATTTTGTTTTGATTCAAAATGTAGACATTCATACTCAATAATCTAACTCTCATTTTGCCACTACAATGATATTTTGAGATGGTATTTACCATAGCAATAAACCTGATATATACATTCTAGTTATTATATTTTTATGTATGTTTTTTTTTAACGATAGTCTATGATAGTAGTATTGTGTCTTAAAGTTCTAAATTGGTGTAAGATTTTCTAGTACTCATAACATTATGATGATATAGAATTTCATATATTTTTTTATTTTTTTGCATAAACCATGATGATATATAATCTTATAATGTTAATATAAAATATTTTTGCATTCATGATGATGTTATTTATATAACTAATATTTGATAGACTTAGAGAGTTAGTTCATTAAAATATTTAAAAAATTTATTCACTAAGTATAAACTCAATTACTTGTGTTGTACCAATGTTACCTTTAACTCGTCTAGTATTGAATGTTTTCATTGCCAAAATTAGTGTTGCATGAGGTGTTACAATGATGGATTTTCCATTCATGGAGTTAAAGTACTTGTTTGGCTGTGGTGAACAAGTCAAAAGCATGTTCAAGAATTAATGTAATAGAAAAGCATATCAATTTATTAATTTTGATGGAGTGTTTTGAAAGTGATAAAGAAAATTATCTTTTCTGTTAAAATATGTTTCCTGAGAAGTTATGTGATCATTCTCTAAAATGCTTTGGAGAATCATAATTTTTTTTTTTTTGAATTTATCCCTATCACGTATTTGAGTAGAATAAATGCTTTGGAGAATCATACTTTTTTTTTGAATTTATCCCTATCATGTATTTGAGTAGAATAAAATCTTTTCTCGGTATTCTTTCTTCTTTAATGCAATCCTTTCTTGAATGATATGTTGGCTGGTTGAGCCATGAAATCCTCGTACTGGCCTTATCCTGTATCTAACGACTTTTGCTGTTGTGCATGATCAGGTCCCTAGCCGTTATCTCTCAACTGTAAATTTTCATCATCTTTTCCCATCGGTTTATCAGAAATGGCAAAGGAACTAGGCAGGGCAGTTTCAGAATTTGCATCGTCGGCCCTGGGTCCAGTACTGGGATAGGAATTGACCAGACCTCTTAAACTTTGTAATACTAACAAAAAAAAATGTAAACTCTTTAGTAGCGTGACACAACCCCTCCACTCACTCAGAGATAGCTGATATCAGGCACACGAATATTCATTGAAAAATTTTAAGCAAAAATACAGTGCTGAAGCAAACAATCCCTGGGAAAACAATGCGCCAAAATAATATACAAAACAGGATTATAAAAATTAATGGCCAAGTATAAACAATAGCATAATAATAAATTTCAGACCATTACACCCATGGCTAAGAATGAATATAATATACCCGTTGAATATGATTTAGATGGTGTTATATCTTAGCTTAAAAGATAAAGCTGTATAAAAATGAGATCTTAATTCATTAATTACATATACATAGCAATAATAGAGTCGTTTGGAATTTTCATATACAAAGAATCGGTGGTTGTTTTAAGAGATCTCACATTGAAGAAAGCATCCATATCAGAGATAGGGATGGTTGAATGTGTTTACCCTTGGTTCCAAACTATTGACATTTCACAAAATATTGCCTTGCCATAAACATTAGCAAGAATGAAATTGTCAGGAATTGGACAGTTTCAAGTTTCATAAACCTTAAATTCCTCAAGTTAAATGGATGCTTAGCGCTGGAGAAAGCTCAGTCTACAAGGTCTCATATCTTTGTACATAGTTGAAACAGAGCAATCGAATACCACCAAGCATTATGTAATGCATTGTAGCTACTCGAAATGATTTTGATTGAACACAGCAGGTTCCAATCTCCTAACCTATGGCTAATGAAAATAGAAGGAAATTATTGAGCTGCCCTTGCTGAAAACAAGCAGAATTGCAGAAATATCAGCACTAAATTCTTTACCTCTGCTTCTCAAAGAAGGCGTTTCGCCTCTGCCTCCCTGTGAATTCTGGCTGGACGAAAGATTCCTAATCGACCCACAATTAATATCTGTTGGCTCTAAAATTGGAGAAGGCACCCATGGAAAGGTCTATAAAGGAAAGTATGTCTATCCTGCTATCGTTCAATTGCTAGAAAGTTTTATGTTTTGTTCTACAAAATTTCTCTTAAAGTTCCAGTGGGATTCTTTATGTTAAAATCGATCAATAGTATTCTGAGGTGATCCCTGCAAATTCATGATGGCTCCGTTGTTAGACAAATTCATGGTGGCTCTGTTGTTCTGCCCCACGAGCGTAATAATTCAAATACCCGCCCCTTCCTCAACCTGCTTGCCTTCCTGATTCTGATTGTTACATCAACGCGTGTAATACATGCATAAAACATGCAGGTGGATCCATGATAGCTGGGTGCACATGGGTCCATGGTATGTGTGTGTCCGAATGGTCACCACTGTTTTGCTACTTCAATAAATTGCGAAGTTTCATGTGATCCTTAAATTGTTAAAATATTAATTGTAATTAAATATCTGTGATTTTATTGCCTTTCAAGATCTAGCTTTGGCCTCTGAAAAAAATCAAAAGCTTGTCCATTTTAGACCAAGAAATAGCCCTAGGCTTTCAAAAAATTCAAAAGCCTGTCCATTTCAGACAATTGCCAGCTGTCTGTTATAGAACATGTCCACTTTATTTCAAAGGATTTGTTATTTTATTTCATATCTTTATTCTTTCTAGAGGTATCCAATGCACAACAATGAAAACAGACGCATTCATTTTTCATTTTCATAACATTCTAAAAAATTAAAGGAGAACATTCATTACATTATGAAGAAGAGGAGCCTAGCCTTGAAATTATAGTGCTTTTTCCCCATGGAATATGAAACCCAACAAAAATTTAGTGAAAAGAATGAACTTATTGGTAAAAATATACATACATTCTGTTAGCTTCCTGCTGTAGTAGGTTATTCATATTTCATGATTGACATTTTACAGGCCAAATATGTCGTACTTTGCATGCTGCAATGCTCCATATTTGCTTAACAGTCTCCAAGCGAAGAAGGCCACTCCAAGTTCATTCAATTGCCTTCCAAATTTTTGAAAAAGTTATCCCGGTATCACCAATTTTCTGTTACAGGGAGGTCCAAACAGCTTAATCTTGGTCTCCCTAGGTTTAAATTTCCTGTTTTAGAATATAGAGAATGTAAATCTGTCCAAACATCTTAATCTTGGCAGATTCTTAGATAGGTAGAGAAACAGAGGAGCCCAACAGCTTAATCTGGGCCCTTGGAAGAAATAAGGGTAGTATGTAGATAGGAAAGCATTAAAAGAAAAATAGAATGATGGGTTTGCAAGTCTAAGTGCACCCAAATCAAAAGAAGAAAAAATGCTAGGTAAGTAGGCTGGGTAGGTAGTTATGAGGTTGCTGAATCCTAATTGCTGATCAGTTCCAGTTTTTCAGGTGTCATCTCATTCAGGACACAATCAGCAGGTAATTCTATGCGAGATACTCAAAAGAGGTATAACTAACTCCCCTTCTCCGCTTTCCCCAATCATTAAATAGCTTCCCCAAAAGAGGTCAAGATCTGCTTGACACCTCTTAAGTTCCATAATTTTCATAACACTAGCTTGAGTAAAGATCTGCTTTACTCAAAGTTGTCCCATACTCTCTCTGAAGAGTGGTTCTACCCCCTTGTAACAGCCTAAGGTCTCTTGAACCTAGCGCTTTCTTACCACCTCCATATTAACAACTAACATTATTATTTAGCTCCCTATATTTTCCCATCCCCCTACTAATATTATGTAAATCATCCCCTATATAAATATCCCTCCCCTGGTTGAAAAATAACCATAAGTACCCCCGGGAATTGCTCAGTTTACCTGAAACTTAGCAAGAACCCGCAACCTTCAAACCATATTCCAGATACAATGGACTCCTTCCAGAGTATAAAATCCTTCTGAGGTAATCGGATCCCTTCCGAAACCTCAAATGCCCTTCGCACCCACCTACTTGCTCTTTCCGCCCAAAACTTACACTCCGCAGACCCCTAAAAGCCAGATCGCATCACATAATCGTAGTTTCCCCTCCATGCAAGTTATGACCCATCCGTCACCACCCGACGCGATATCGCAATATCGGCGGTCAGCGATCGCAAGCGCCAAATGTCCAACTCAAGCACCCTTCGTTCCCCGCCGATGCAATATCGCGATCGCATCGGAGCTAGTTCATCGCATTACCTCCAATATTAGCACCTCACCATGTCATTCTGTACCAGGGACCCACCACAGCTGATGTCATCCACCGTACATCCGACGTCAGTAACCAGAAAGCCGAAACTTCGCACAGGAAGAAAAATCACACTTCGGAGCTCCAGAACAAGAAACAGAGGCAGATTTCGATGCGCGATTAGCGCGAAGCGCTAACCGCGCATCGCTACGGGAAATAGACTGTTTCGGGGAATCTTCGGGGAATCTTTTGATTTCTTAGCCCATTGCGCGCCGAAAAAGCCCGAAAATCACCCAATCGTGCCAAAGTGATCCAATTCAAAGACAACAGCAGATCAGTGACAGAGTTTAAAGTGTATCAGATCAAATCATCAGGCATCAAGCGTGTCAAATAGTATCAGTCGACGGCGGAAGCCATCAATGTAGCGGCAAAGAGTATCAGTAAAAATCTTGAGCAGTGGCCCGAAGGAGGAGAACATTTAATACCTTCCAGCAGATTCAAAGAAAGAGGGCAAAGCCACTTGAAGCCCTCAAATCATAATTATTGCACATTTAACTCACACCAGAGCAGAACTACAGTCCCCAAAGCACAATCATTCCAGCAGCACCGCATCTAGCCCC
>APFE030312936.1:1457-12337 GCA_000404065.3 Pinus taeda
GGTTGGTCTCTTGAGGGAGAAAGCTTCTATTGTATTACTCATTGTATCTCTGCAATTTTTGGCTAAGGAAGACCAGGGTTTTGCAGTCCTTTTTGGGATTCTTGTGGTTACATGTATTGATGGTGTGATTCTCTTTGTACTTGTAAGTTTTTTATGTGAATCATTTCCTTTCTTTACTTCTGCACATTAAACAAATGAAGTGTTAAAGTCAGAATTCATGCTTTCCATGCTCTGCTTTTAAGTTTGTTTAATTTCAATGTTTTCTACTGTTTAAGGAGAATTCAAAGTTATTGTTTGCTCTCCTTAGCTCCTCACCTGTCATTCCTGACCATCCACTACAGTTAAAGGCATCAATACTGTCTCCTACCTCGCCCCAAAGAACCCCCTGCAGAAACTGTGTCCAATCCCCGTACCCAAAATTGCCATCCCCTCAATTTGCCACCAAAAACCCTAAAAACCCCAAATCAACCCTTTTGATCAGTTTACTAGCCTAAAATCAGTGTTACCCCATTGGTCATCTAATCTATTGAAGATTTTACAAGATAGATCGGAGAGAGCCTTCTCCTGCCCCGTAGGGCTAGCTACGAGGCTAAATGGTTTGATGTTGCCTTGAGGTTTGCATTTCTCAGCCTGAGGTGAAATTTCAAGTGCTAACACATACCTTTCCAGAAATTGTCCATTATTTTCATGCAAACTACTTTCCCAACTGAAGAGAAGTGATGTACCCTGACCATACTATACCTTTCACCATTACTGTTGAATCCATCAATGAAATGCTGTAGCTACAACCACGACAAAATATGACCCCTATTTCCATTAGAGAACTCCTAGACAAATTCCCCAAGGTTACCGTTGCGAGACTTACGGAAATATTCCAAACCTTTATTGTGGAAGAGAAATTTATTCCAAAGGATCCCCCCCCATACATGTGGACCATATTTTCTAAACTCGGCCAGGACATTATGTCAATGATATCTAGTGTGTTGGGCTATACTACTAGTGAGTATATTGATGAAATCATTCTAGCCTTCATGTCCATCTTCACTCCAAGATAACCACGTGCAATCATATATGATTATGCCAAATTCATAGCAGATGAAATCCATGATCAATTAATAAGAATGGAAAATGAATGAGTATTCAAGTATTCCTCAGTTTTGTACCACCTTTTCTTATATTTTAAAGTTGATAAATTCCCATTTACTCTTCAAAAACTTGATACGAGAGGCAACCCTAAGTCAGTAGTCTTCTCGACTCCTTTGATCCACAAATATGAATCACCATATCCATACACAGACTTCATAGATATTTTTGGACATACTGTGGTGACCATGCTGCTAGAAAGTCCTCCTCCAAGGATTAGTTCAGATATCAGGAGGATCTTACAACATTCAAAACAACACAAAGTGGGAGATTGGTACTTGTACCAAAATCACACTGAAATTAGGATCTATGGCTATGAGTTAGCACGATACAAGTTATCCAGATACCTCCCAATGAGGTTATTTTCTCTGGAGTACTATAGACAGATAATCAACTCAGATGAGGTACATTTTGTGAAAGCCAAAAAGAAGGCTCAACTCAGAATCAAAGATTAATTAGGCCCCTTTCTGTGCAATAGTCGAGAAGCTGGAAGAGAAATAGAAGAAATCATTCAAAGGCTCAGAGTAAAACAAAGCTTCATATGGAGATATGATCCCTTTGATTTCATCTGCAATAGAAGATAGAAAAATAAGTTGTGTTCCTATATCCACCACAGAATCAATGAGATAGAGAAATATGCAAATCAATTGGAATGGGTGGAGAATACCCTAGTAGACAAAGATCTCACTGAAGTTGCTTTAGAAATGCATTAATTGATCTAGAGAGGAGGCTTGATGAAGGTTCTTTCATACAAGTACTAGAAGAATCCCAAGCCCAAAGGAAATCCCGGGCACACAGTGAACAATAAGCAGAAGAGAGACCCTAGGTTCAAGAAGAGTCAGAACAACTAGATTTATCAGAAGAACTAACTCAGAAAAGACTACCAAAGCCCATTATGAGTACCCCCCGCACCTTGCAAACTCCACTAAATGAGGAGAAGAACCCCAAAAGAGATAGGGACGACACCAATCCTTCAGGTAAAGCCATTTCACAAACATATATCAAAAGGAAAAGGTTAAATCCTTTCTCCGAGCAAGAATTCACAGAAGAAACAGCTGGAGCAACAAGCACAGAAAGAGAAGGGAGTAGGGATGCTACTCCCTCTGGAGGAACACAAGAACCTTCTTGAACACATACTTAGGTGTTGGAAAGACAACAAAGTGTGGAAGTGTCCTCATTGAGAAATCCAGCTGGACAAGACCAGGACATCAGAGAAAAATACAAGGAAATAAAGATGAGGAATGAAAGGCTAAAACTCCAAAACAATGCAGAGTACCTCAAAATGGCTCCCACCAACCAAACAAGGCTTATGCCAACCTTTGATGTAAAAGAAGGTAAAATGCAAATCACTTTCCTGAAATCCACGACTCAGTAGCCCAGATCAGTAGCTAACTACCAGAGGATAGATTTTGAAGTGCAGGCAAAGGATATACATCATATTGACCAGATCGAAATGCATAAATAGACAAGAGAGATGGTATATTCCAATTTGACAAGAAAATCCGTTGCATCCCACCAGTTAAAACATTCGCTAAGTGATATATCATCACATTTTCAACAAGAAAAGGCCTCCTCACAAGCCAAGGATAGTAGAATCAAGTCGTTGGAGGAATTAATCATAGAGTTGGGACATGATCCCAAAGAATTAAAAATAATAATGATAACATAGCTACTTTGAAAATTCAGCTCAAAATTCCACATCTTCACCATCCACAAATTGCAAAAGTCTTAGAAACTCAGAAGGAACAAGAAGAGATTTTGGACCTTGTCCTTAAACTAAATGATCAGCTGAAATAAATAGAGAAGGAGTTGGACACATTGATTCAGTCTAAACAGAATGAGTTGGCCACCACTCCATAGATTGTTATTCGCACAATATCTACTCTAGTTCCCTCAACATTAGCAGCCTCTTTAGTGCCAACAACTCCACCTGTTACAGCCATGCCAATCACATCCAAGTCTACAACTACAGGCACATAAACAAAAAAGACAGAAGAGATAGTGAAAGCCATGGAGGATATGACCATCCAGGCTACAGAGCTAAAAATGGTTAAGGAGAAAGTGAAAAGCTTGGAAACTAACTATAAGATTTCCCGAATACAACAAAAAGAAGAAGCACATAAAAAGCTAAGGATGGGTGAGAGGATAAAGTTCCTTGAAAAAGATTTAACATTGCAAGAGCCACTAGGAAAAATTAAAGAGATGCTCTGGGCCAACATCATTGACACTATCAATGATGTTTTCCATCAATTCAAGTAATATTTGAGCAAACAAAACTTGTGAAAGTGGCCAAGGGAGCAATACAAAAGACAAAAGAATACCTATGGGACCAACCTAAGGAGGATAATCAACTCATCAAATTCTTGAACAACAAGAAAGAGTATGAACTAGATGAGCTTGGTGTGGAGGAAAGAACTAAAACCATCATCAAAATCAAAAACTTTCTAACTAAATTAAACCTTATGCTCAATCTAGAGAAAATATGCTAAAGTATGCAAGCTGACATTGAAACATTCATGGCAAAGTTTCAAATTTTGAGGGAAAAGGGCCTTCCTAGTCCTATGGTCATCCATGACAAACTTATGACCCAACAGGGCTAGACTGATAGATTAAGAAAGTTGGCCAAAGACCAAGCACTGCCCACAGGGAAATTACTATATGATAATCTCAAAAATCTATTCTTCCTGGAGCATGAAGTAAAGCATCTATTTGTCAACAAGTAAAATTTTGTCAAATACACTGAGGCAGACAAGATATATAGAAAGATGATCAACGAAAAAGTACCTAAAGACGACTAGTGGGTAAAGATGATAGATTTACTATAAGTTACCACAGTAAATCTACATGGTAGCTAGATGAAACAAGTAAACAGGTTCAAAGAGTAATAGGTAAAGATTATCATTAAAGATTGAAGAACAAAAAGTGATTCCAACACACAAATATCAGTCAACTTAAAGAGTTAAATTCAAACTACAAACATCCTGCAAAATCACAATAAAAGGGATAGCAAGATGCAGTTTTCCATCTGTGTCTATCTTCATGCTTGAAGATATTTTTTGATTTCGTAGATTAATTCTTAAACTGTTAAGAGATATTTTGTAATATTTTTTGTATAAATACTTCACATTTCAAGGCATTTAGTGTGAATTCAAAGACATTTCTATAGATATTTTCCTCTGAATTTAGAGTGCTATTGTATTAAGACGAGTCTGGTTTGCTGGATCAAGGAATAAATTAAAGACATTTCACAGGATTCTTGTGTAAAGTGGAAACCAAATAAGTATTTTCTCTCGTGTATTACTGTTTCTCTTTACGTTTATTAACAATCATATGTGTTTCTATGAAATCTGACTGGTAAACTAGGAATGATATTTCAGAACTGGCTTTAATGCTCTTTGTCTTGATTGTTTACATTCTTAATGTTTTCTCCTAAACTATCTTAATGTGGGAATTCTTAACTGCTCCCTTACTTTTGTAGTTCCCCCCTAGGTCTATAGTAAAGGATTGTTAGTTTCCCTTTGCTCATCATCACCTCCTGCTCTTCATCTTGATCCCAGTCTAAGAATTCTTTGTTGCCCTTTGACCCTGGTTAGGACCACATCATCAATTTGAACTTGAAGATTTTCCTTTTTCTTTGCTAGCTTGCCATGTGAACTCCCCCTTTAGTGATTGATTTGATCCAGTTAAGCTATCCTTTGATTGATTCCATAGCCCAATGGCTTGAAGGCCTTGTTTTGTCCATATGTTCCCAGAAGTACAACACCCAACCAAAATCAAAACCTTATGAGCACTAAGAACTAGCCTAAAATCCCGCCCAAAACAACGTTAAATTATAAAGAGAGAGCCCTCTCTAGACTTAGGTTGGCTAGAACTCGAGTCTAAAAGATTAGGTTTGTGGTTACCTAAGATTATTTCTTCTTTTTATAACTTCTAAGGAAGACTTCTAAGTGATAAAATAGTGGCGACCATACTAGGGATCTCAGACCCTCAGTCTTAGTAAACCCTTGAGAAATTTCAAATTTTTATTTCAAGCCTCTTGAAGGCTTTATTTGAAGTTATTTACAAAATTTCAGAGAAAAGAAATAATTAGAGAAATCTTGAAATCTCACTTGAAGGAGAACTCACTATACTAGGGCCAACCCTGATCCAAACCCTCCCCCAGTATTTGACAATCCCAACCTTATTTCAAGAGTATCTAGAAGACATCAAAGTTCAGTCAGCCCCAAACCTTTGATTAAAGAAAATTCTTGCCCTAATGAGTGGTTGTTTTTAGAGGACCTCACCTTTGACAAGTTTTTTGACATTTCCCTATTTAGAACCAGGTCTGAGAGTGCACTTGATGACATAGTTCTAGATCCAAAATTTACAGCAAAACTTGAAGTCTAAAGGGAAAACTTCTCAATTGATCAATCTCCTCTAAATTCCCCTTAGTCATCCCTCACTATTGTTAGAATCCCTAAACTTTCTGAAACAGCTTCAACTTCCTTTAGTTCATCATTATTCCCTCACATCTCTGAAGTTCATTCCACACCTCCATTCATACTTTCACTTCCCCATCAACCTATCACTACCCATCAAACACCTAATACCTCTAGTTCCCCATCAACCTCTTTACAACCCCTTGGTTCCCCAACTCCAGTTCTCAGTCCTGCCCAACTTAGAGCCATGGCAAATAGATTTGCCCCTATTCTGCTACTTAGTCCACGAGGCCCCGTGCCACAAGACTACCAGAATAAAATTTTCTTATTTGACACCACAGGATCCTACCCAACACAACAACATACAAGAAAGATGACAAATCATTTTGAATTACATGAAATTAATATTGGAGATGTCCAAATGATAATTTTTTCCCAAACTCTAGCTGGTGATGTGAGAACATGGTTTAGATCTTTACCTAACAATAGTATAGATAGTTTAGAAGTTTGTTACGAGCAATTTTTAAATAGATGGGAAAAGGAAAAGAACCCTCTTCAAGTCCTTTCAGAGTATGAAAACATTAGGAGAGGACCAAATGAGACAGTTCAAGACAATTGTACTAGATTTAATAATGTATACAATGAACTTGCAGTCGACCTTAGACCCGCACGTGGCTTAGCTCTGATAAAGTTTCTAGATGGGTTTGACACTGATATGGAATTTCAACTTAGAGTAAGAAATCCACAAACTCTAGAATATATGCAAAGTATAGTAGTTAGTGTAGAAGCTAATATGCTAGCAAAAAGAGCTAGGGTTAGGAATGAATGAAGAACACCCTTGAAAGATGAAACCTCACCTTTTGACCTTAAAATGGATTCCCTAGCCAAAGGAATGGAAAAACTAATGGATAAGATGGAAAACATTGAAAGGCAGCCTCACTGGGATAACTAATAGGGACCTCTACTGAGAAATCCAAACTTTAGGAAGTATCAAAACCAAAATACTCGAAAAAATTGAACCAATCAAAATATTAGGTCTCCTTTTCAAGAAAAATTTGCTGAAGCAACCCATTCTGAAGACCTTCAACAAGATACCCAAATTAACATAATGTGAACAGATGATGAGGAAAATAACTTTCTAACTCAAGATGATCAGGAATTACATATGCTTCAGTAGTTGCAAACCCAATCTGGAGAATCATTCGACTACAAGCAAGGGTAAGATTCTGCTATCTTCGAAGTGCATAAATAGTACAATCTGAGAAGCAAAAAGAACAGTGATGCTCCGGACCAAAATAAGAAAGCAGTACCTAATCAGTGTAAGAAAATTAAAATAGTTCCAGTTACAAAAACTCTCCAAATCCTCTCTAGACCAAATTAGAACCTTCCTAGACCTACCATTGTAGATGTAACTAATGACCAACCTTCTAATGAGCAACCTTCCACTTCAGTTCCCTCTAAGGAAACAATGGAATAGTCTCCAGAAATTGTATTAGAAAACCCACTAAAAAAGACTCCAAACATTGAAAAAGAAGAAAAAACTACCCAAACCCTGCTGTGAAAATTCCAAACATTCAAATAGAGAAATCCCCTATGCATTTCAATTTGGGAGCAGAGGTGACCAAATTGAAAATCTCGGGTCCTTTAACAGAACTGATTAAACACAAAACTTACAAATCTCAAATAAGAAAATCCTTAAATTTTGGTGAGAATGAAGACTGTGTTAACCTATTTGATGATCATCCTGAGCTTATTTTTAGTCCTGATGTTAATGGAAAACCAGTAGAAGTAGGGATACCACCCTTTTACATTAGCCTTAACATTCACAATAAAATCCTACACAATGTTATGCTAGACTCTCGGGCTTCACACAATCTATTGCCTAAATCTGTTATGGAGAAACTAAAATTGGATATCACTAGGCCTTACAAGGACCTGTTTTCATTTGATGCAAGTCAAGTTAAGTGCCTAGGACTTATAAAAGATCTCTGTGTTTCCCTAATGTAGTACCCTGCTAAGACAATTCTTATGGAAATAGTTGTTGTTGATATACCACCTAAATATGGCATGTTGTTGTCTAGATCATGGGGTACTAAACTCCAAGGATCTCTGCAACTTGACATGTCATATGCTACAATATCAGTCTTTGGACATCCTAAAAAACTGTACAGAGGGAGCGTGATGGAGTATGTAGTGAGTAGCCAGGAGAGGCTTTGAAACTTTCCTATATATTGCATGCATTCTGATATCGATTCTTTCATTCTTTACAATGCTGAAACAAACCAAGAAAATACTTCAAACAACATTACTTTAGAACCAAAATAAACACCAGTTGCAGCAGAAAATCAAATTGTCCAAATTCAAGAGCTTTCAATTGAAAAAGATGAAAAATATACCTTAGTCAAAGAATATTTTGTTCCCCCAGACAGTAAGAATTATGAACATGAAATATTATGGCATCTTGAATTTGATGGGTCATTGAACAAACTAGGTGCAGGAGCAGGAGTGTGGATTTACAATTTAGAAAATGATTACTCAAAGGGACATGCCTACAGGTCGAACTTCAAATTCACTAAAAACATGGTCGAGTACGAAGCACTTATTTTAGGCCTCAAACTAGTTAAAAGGTTAGGAGCCATAAGAGTTTCTATTATGGGAGATTCTGAGTTGGTTATAAAACAAATCAACATTATTTATATGACTAGAGATCCTAGGTTAGGCTTTTATAGAGGAAAAGTTGTAGAGATATTAAATACTTTTTTTAGAAACTAAGCTTGCAGTCATCCAAAGAAGACACAATATACAAGCCCATAGTTTAGCTATGTTTGCCAACACTTGTAAGTTACCATTTGAACCTAACCATCAGTACACTGATAAGGTTAGGCACAAACCCGCTACCCGTGACAACTTAAAAAACTGGCAAGTATTCACTAATGACCAACAAATAAACAATTTTATAACTTTGCATGAAGAATTTGTAAATAGAAACATAGGTACTAACATAACATTAGATCTTGATTTTACAGATAAAATAGAAATTAACAAGTTAGAAGATAAAGAAATAGATAGGTTCCATCCTAGAAAGTTTGCAAAATCAAATATTCAAAACCTGAAGAAAATTGAAATTGATGAAATAATTGATGAAGACTGTCAAATCATCAATCTCAAATACAATTTTTTGCCCAAATAATTAACTCCTTTGGAGGATTTGTTTGATTCAAACAATGTCCCTAGAAAGCCAAAAATGGAACCCTTAAAATCAGACATAGAGGAGTGTAACATAGGCTATGAGGATGTTATGCTCTTAACCTGCAAATGATACCCAAATACAGAGTATGCGAAGAAAAGAGACCCAGAACACAGAATATGCGAAGAAAAGATACAAAGAACATAGAATAGCAATGATTTTGTTATTCAGAGAGTAATGTTCACTTGCTTCTTCAAGGGGGCAACCTCCAATAGAGCAGAGCTCGATTACAAAATAAGACATGATACTCCTTCAAGGGACTTTCTATCCTTTATATATGACTCATACATGCAATACCACGGGCCAATACCGCGGTATTACTAATACCATCTATCTAATACTACGACCCATTTGAAACTAACTGCGGTTCTGTTATTAATTGCGGATTAACCACTTACAATTATTAATATGGGCTTTATTGACTCTTGACTATGACGTGGTCCCATTACATAGATAAGGGGGTTAGGGGTGACCCTAACATGCCCACCCCCTTAAGACTAGCCTTGTCCTCAGGGCTGAAGTTCCGGAAACTGTAGCAGAATAGTGGCTGGCTCCCAAGTTGCATCTTCTCGAGAGGTGTCTTTCCATTTGACTAGGACTTCCTTAATCATGCGGCTGCGCAGTTGCTTGACTCGTGTGTTGAGGACCTATTTTGGTTGTAGCCAGATGGACCCTTCTTCGTCCAATTCCGGTAGACTAGTCTGAATTCTGCAATTGTTCCCAATCACTTTCTTGAGTCATGAGACAGTAAAAACTGGATGGATTTTTGTAGTAGGTGGCAAAGCCAACTTGTAGGCCACTTCTCCAATGCGCTGAAGTACTTGATATGGTCCGTAGAATTTGGGAGAGAGTTTCTGACACCCCTTGTCTTTGAGTGATGTTTTCTTATTTGGTTGGAGCCATAAAAAGACGTGATCCCCTTCTTGAAATTGGCGCTCTGAGTGATGTTGGTCTACCTGTTGCTTCATGCAGTTCTGAGCTTGATGAAGATTCTCTCGAAGATGGGCGAGCATAGTTCCGTGGTATTGTAGGAGTTGATCCACTGCTTGGACTTTTGAGCATCCCTTGAGATACGAAGTAGGTGAAGGCGGGAGTTGACCATATACTGCTTCATAGGGATTCATTTTGATGGTGGCATGATAGTTGGTGTTATACCACCATTCAGCCAGAGGTAGCCACTATACCCAAAGGTGTTGTTTTTCTGAAGTAAAATACCTAAGGTAGGTTTCTAGACATTTGTTGACGGCTTCGGTTTGGCCATCTGTTTGCGGATGATAGGAAGTACTGAGTTTTAGTTGAGTGCCTTGTATTCTGAAGAGTTCCTGCCAAAAATTGTTTGAGAAGATCGGGTCGTGGTCGGACACAATAGAAGTGGGCATGCCATGCAATTTGAAGATCTGATCCATGAAATATTGAGCAACCAAAGTTGGTGTAAACGTGTGGGGAAGAGCGTAGAAATGAGCATACTTCGACAATCGGTCCACAACCACCATGATGAGTGACTTATTCCCTGAATTTGGAAGACCTGCAATGAAATCCATAGAAACCTCCGTCCAAATTGATGCTGAAATGGGCAATGCTTGTAATGTACCTGGTGTGTTGACAGTTTCTCCTTTGTGGCGTTGACAGAAATCGCATTCGGTTACAAAGGTAAGGATGTCCTTTTTCATGCATGTCCAAAAAAATGATCTTCTGGTGCGAGCATACGTCTTCTAAAAGCCCGAATGTCCTGCAATGGGAGATGAGTGCAATTCTGCCAAAATGCGACTTTTGAAGGTGGATGTTGGTGATATTACTACTCTTTCCTTGTAGCGAAGAATATCATCATGCCACGAATAGCCCTTGATGGAATTTGGATCTGCCTGCAACTGAGAAATGAGTTGGGAGAGCCCGGGGTGTGAAAACCATTCCATGCGAGCTTCTTCAATCCATTCTGGAATGGGGAGGGAAATAGCTAGCATGGTACTTTCCTCCTCAAATTGGCGAGATAATGCATCTGCTACCCTATTGTCTTTCCCTTTCTTGTAAATGATCTCATAATCATATCCCAGCATTTTGGCTAGCCATTTATT
>APFE030312942.1:0-11195 GCA_000404065.3 Pinus taeda
ACATGACACAATGCAAACATTCTTGTTGGAAGGAAGGACACTTTACCAAAGAAGAAATATATGAAGAAAATTTGCAGAAACCTTTTGTCGAAATTCCACCATCACTTATATGGAATTGGAAGTACATAATCCATTTGTTAATAGTTTGTTTCACCCTATAAAGTGATGTTTCCTTAGTTTGCAAATTCTTCTATCTCCTTTGCGCTTACATGTCATTAATATACGTTTGTGATGAATATTTATGTTAACCCTGCAAATTTTTTAATACCGTGATCGTTGACATTGACAACAACGTTCCTATAAATGTCCTAAGTTGCTAGTGCAAACTTAAAGGAGAATGTGGGTGCGTATTAATAACCATTGAGTAAGTGTGTAATAAGCATGGGGGAAATATTTGAACCCTTAGTTTCACAAAATCAAACTTGAGAACTTTATGTTATCTATTGGTCAACCATTTTATAGTGACTCTACAGACATAGATTAATAATACGCCATGAATAAATAGGAAACAACTTGCCCATGTTAAGTACTCACAATGCCTTCCATTATCAAATAAATATTTTCATTAGCTTACTTCAACCTCTTTATTTTTGGGTAAAGACTAGGGAGTGAGACCTGTGTGTATGCCCATGCTAAACTAGAATATTTGTCTAAGGGGAATTTGAATATTGATTTTCACCAACACAAGATTAAAAAAAATACAGGAGATTGTTTACAAATGCAATGTTAGTTAGTGGATACATAAATTTTGTCATACTAATATGAATGGTTTTTTTGGAAGATGTAGCAAACCAAACCTCTCAGGCATGTAGTGTAATTTATGTTAACTTTTCAATGTTAGAAGTAGTTTTGTCCTAACTCAGTCGTACAAAGAAAAATCGAAGACAAATAATTTCTAGAGTATATAGTTGTATATATTTATGTTATTTACATCATCATACATTTATTGAATGGTTCCTATCCTATTGGTACACTAGAAAAGGACTTGACCAAGGTTGAAACTTAAGGGGAAAAGAAGATACCATCTCTCATCTCCCAGCAATGTACAAATTGATAATGCAATGGCCATTGGCTTTGAATATCATTCATGAATGAAATTACAACTTTCTCATATGTACCTTCTAAGCTACGTTGATATACAATGCTCATCTAATTCACCCAAAACCACTCACGTCAAGCCCCCTTTCCATGGAGGATATAATGGTATAACCATTGGAATTCAATTCCAATTCCACTACCATTTTGAAATTGTATTATTCCCGTTTGAGCATTTTTTAACATGATTCATATAAAATTTTCATGTGGAGATAAAGAACTAGAAAAGATTGACTATATTCATGCAGAGATAAAGCACTAGAGAAGGCTGATTATTTTTATGTGGAGATAGAGCACTATAAAAGGTTTATTATTTGTATGGAGAGATAGAGCACTAGATAATGCTAATGTCATTTCCACGGGTTGAACAAAAAGTATGCCATTCATTCACAAGCTTCCTTTTTCTTCAGATAAAGGATAGCCATTTTATTCTACGTGTACTATGTCACTAGTAGACTTCTCATGCAAAATAATTGAAGAGTCCTTGGTCCCAAAGAAAGAAGAAGAAATATTTTCTTCTCTTGCCAATTCTTGTAGCCTCATATCTTTTCTTATTTCTTCCTACTAAAACTGCACCATTGCATCATAAGCATACCTTGACTATTTTCTACCACCAAACCTGCAAATGTTTTGTAGGAATCTTCTTTGAACTCTCATTCTTTGAATTATGTTACCGTTGTACACATTTTGCACCCCGATGCAATTGGCGAATATGGACAAGAATGAATATGTGGCCCCTTTATCTTATCATGGCCAATGGTCTTTATTCCTTGACTATGTTATCTGTTCTTTTTTGTTTCCACATTCCTTACTGAAGTTTTCATTCTCAAGCCTTCAAGGTAAATGAGAGTTGTGAAATTCCATCTTACCTGCTAGATAGGGAGGTTCCATATGCCAAATCAGCAAGTGGATGTTTTCAACCATTGCTACAAGTTGAATTTCAGGCAATTGTATCAGTGGGACATGGTAAAAATCCTGACACTGCTGATGGATGATGGGGCTTTTTAGCTCATTATAGATACTCAATTATCACTAGTAGAGGTTTTCCTACAACTAAATTGGCATATTATGAATGTTTCTATCTCTTTTCCTCCTCATGCATATATTTTTGGCATAAATTTGTTTATTTTTTATTGCAAGGAAGTCCCTCTTCCTTTCAAAAGTAAAAACCTTGCATCAGTAAATAGTTGGGGCCTTTCATCTCTTACTGGACCTTACTAAAATTAAAGTTTTATAGTTTTGATTAGTCTTCAATTTACAAAATGTAAGACTCCAACATCCTGGACAATGGTGAAAATTGCATGTAGGCTGTTATATTTCGAGTTGCTCACGGTCAATTAATATGGTTTTTGTCAGGCATAAATTTTTGTGATGCTTCCATTTTGAAGTGGATCTTCATTAATAAATACACACACACACACACACACACACAGATATATATATATATATACTTATATATGATATATCATAAGATATCTATACTATTCGGTGTTTAAAGGCACCCTTGAAAATGAGAGCACCCTCGCACAACATTGTTGGTGATAATGAAATTGCAAAGGAGCTGAAGAGTCTTGATGAATCACCTCATGGAGGTATAAAAGTGGTGGTGAATGATGACAAATTTTTCAATCACAGTTGCAGACATTGAAGGAATAGGTACATTCTAAAAGAATAATCCAAAACAATGTAACATATTTTGGATGTTCTATGCTTGAGAAAGGGATCATTTTTTCATATGTCATTTACTGAAGCATCTGAATTCATTTTTTTTGCATGGTTAGTACTAGATTTTTGGAACATGAGCTATATTTACATTTATTGATGCTTTTTCCTACATTTGGCACTCCATATGAATTTGGTGATTTTCGAATGAAACTGGTTCTAACTCCCGATTTTCCAAACTCTCCTCCTTAAGGTAATTGTTGATCCTTATTATGATGCTTCATCCAATTTACGTTCTCTTAAAAGGATATTATGTTTTCTTTAGACGTTTAGTTTCCTATAGGACATTATTTTTGTTTTTCTACTTACTTCTTATCTAAATCATCAAGTATATAAGGGGGATGCATGACTTGTAAAAATTGAGAAATAAACTTTGGCGTATTTCAATAGTAATGATTGGCTTGGATTGCAGGCTATTTTTTCACAAAAATATTCCTCCATAATATTGCAAGCAATGGAGAGATATGTGTCAATACTCTGAAGAAGGATTGGAATCCAACCCTTGGACTGTGACACATTCTTCCTGTATGTTTTCATCCATTTATCAATTTAGCTTATTTATGGGTATGATGTGCTTATTTTACAAGAGGTACGATGTGCTTGTATTATAAACAAAATATACTGATATGGGTTTATTTTGTAGGTTCTATACAAGAATTCAATATTTGAATCCTAAATTGAAGAGTAAAGTGACAATTTTAGAGTCTACTGCTTTAAATGAAGGCCCAAAAAATAACCTTGTGATCTCTCCTACCCAACTTCTACCATGAACAACATATAGGAAAATAATATTCAAGATCCAAGAATAATTGTCGCTTCAACAAAAGCTATAGGAGATGGTGCATCAACAGTTCATAAGAAGAAGGATCTAGCTTCTACAAGAGTGGACATTGATAAGAAAAAGCTCGATGCATGGAAGAAAAATCTTAAAATATCATAGAACATTAGCCTTTCTTATCAATTATTTGAGTCTTTTAACTAGTCATGTTACAAAGGTGAGCTAATTTATTCTATGAAATTAAAATGCATTGATCCTTTGGCACTGGATTGAGTATAATGTATTTAGAAGCTGGAAAGGTTTACTCTCAGAATTTTTGGGAGCCAAAAATTGGGTACCCGAGACATAGTTAATGGAAACTGCTACAAGTTTATCGGTTGGTATCTATATTTATTTTTTTGGTGCCACTTTAAATAATTTTTTATTTTTGTGTTCTTTTATGAGATTTCGTCCATGTAAATCCAGTTTGTATGTAATTTTCAATGATTGTATGTAGTTTTTGAAATAGTAGTTTTGTTGTTGCTAAGTTGTTACTCCAAACAACCATGCCCATAATGGAAACATTGAATCAACCTCAAATATTGAGTTTCTTTGGCAATATTTAAATTTAGTCCTTTCATAACAATTAGTTTTCAGTTGAATAATGCCTATTTTTCATTTATGTGGGTATGATGTGTATTAAGAGGATGGAAATGCTTGGTATTAGAACCTACTCTAATTATAAAACATAATCACTACTTAGACTAGGATGCTTAAACCTGTAATCTGTTGTAGCGGCTACAACCACCCTCCAAAATTTTGTCTTAGCTTCGTTTTGGAGCCTCCCTACCAACCACCCTTAGCAGCATGTCTTTCATTATCAAGTACATGAGCTTCAGTGGTTTTCAAGAAGCATGACAACCTGTGTATGATAGCTTATTGCATTACCTTCACTGGCTGCTTCCCGAGACTTGGTCCAGCTACTGGCTCAACAACCCCCTCAAGAAATTGCACAATTCTAGAGGGGAACCAGTCTTCCCTCTAGAAATTAAGCAAATTTGACTGGTAGTGAGATGGGCTTAGAAATTACACAATCTTTCCAATCAACCTTCCTTGAGAAAACTGCGCAATCTGACCCAGCAGGACTACTTAGCCCAGAAATTGTGCAATTCTGGGCAACAGTTAGCTGTTCAGCCTAGAAATTGTGCAATCCGTCTGGGCAGCCAGCCCAGCTCCCTCCCAGAAATGCACAAATTTCTCCCTCAGTCAAGTAGGTTGTTGCATGTGCCATCAGGTTGACCAGTTCTACATGGGACCGAGAAAAATTGACTTGCATGCATGGGTTGATTTTTCCATAAATAGAAAAAAGCAACATGCAAAAAGCATCCCTAGATTTTAGGGAGCTATTTTTAGCAGCTTCTTATGAAACCAGCTCACAAAAAGATAGAAATGATAGATCAACGCCTTAGAATTCAACCTCTTCGAGGGGGAAACCTCCTTTACATTACATAAATGAACAATTCTTGGATGATTCAAATGAAAAAACCTCCTTTCTATATATAAGAGTCTAACGAGTCACAATATAACCCAGCCGACCTAACAATAATAATATAAAGCCACAAAAATAACAATAGAGGGATTCTATGGGGCACAGTAATAACAATATGGGGACAACACGGGCACAACATTATTAATAAGGGATACAACTACAATAGTGATGGGGTAATCACTAGTATTATAGGGACCCAACACTATCCTATTCTCCTTATAGAAGTAGGTCTTTCCCCTATTGAGAGCCTAGCTATGATTAGGTTTCTGTTCTACAAGCACAAACTCAATAACATAGATGATCATAGACTTCCTAAGCTAGCTTTAAATTCCGGCCAAAACCACCTAAGGCTTAATTGGGGGTGGCATAAAGACACAAGGGCCTTGTTAAACTATTGGGAGATCAACGAGAATGATGCATTAGAAAATATAAATAACATTAAAGATATTTTTACTTCTAAGTTCAAAGAAAAAAGTGGTGTGAGAAATATTTAGTGGGTAAAAGAAAATTAAGTTATTATAAGAAGGTCATTAACCCCACCCTAGAAGATAAAAAATAACTCTCTATTTTAACAAGCTCAAAGAAGAAATTTAATATAGCAAAGAGTAGAACGAATTCTCATGAGCTCCATAGTGAAACATGTCATTGGGAAGTTCCTAAAATGCCATGGATGGAAAGGATCTGCCATATATGTGAGAATAGGAACAGCGAGGATGAAAACCACTTCCTCTTAGAGTGCCCCGCATACAACCACATTAGGTCCCAGTTTCACAATATTTGTTACAATATTGACATTACTAGCCTTTTACAATGTAAAAATTATAGTGAGCTCGGGAGGCTTCTCTCCAAGATCTTTGAGCATAAGAATAGAATTCTAAATCAAAATAAATAATTTATTTCTTTAGGTCCGATAGACCAATCTTTGGTCTCAGTGGATGTTAACCACTATCATCATCACTATATTGTTTTTTTGTTTTATGTTTTATGTTTTACTATATTGTAACACTATTATACTAATCATTATCATTATTTTAATTCAACTTATTTCTATATTGTTTTTTTGTTTTATGTTTTATGTTTTACTATTTTGCAACACTATTATACTAATCATTATCATTATTTCACTCATGTTATTAATATATTGTTTATTTGTTTTATGTTTTATGTTTTACTATTTTGTAACAATATTTTGTAGGACTATTATAATAATCACTATAATTACTTAATTCATGTTGTTAATATATTAATAATTTTGATTCATGTTACTACTATATTGTTTGTTTTTTTTATGTTTTATGTTTTACTATTATGTTACACTATTATGTAACACTATTATTCTAATCATTATCATTATTTAATTCATGTAATTACTATATTGTATATTGTTTCTTTGTTTTATGTTTTATGTTTTACTATATTGTAACACTATTTTGTAACCCTATTATACTAATGATTATCATTATTTTATTAATGTTATTAATATATTAATAATTATTTAATTCATGTTATTAATATATTAATAATTTTAATTCATGTTCTTACTATATTGTTTTTTTTTTATGTTTTTTGTTTTACTATTTTGTAACACTGTTATACTAATCGTTATCGTTGTTTAATTTATTTTATTACTATATTAGTAATTTTAATTCATATTATTACAATATTGTTTGTTTTTTTGGTTTTATATTTTACTATTTGTAAAACAATTATACTAATCATTAGCATTATTTAATTCATGTCATTACTATATTGTTTATTTGCTTATGTAGTATGTTTTACTATTTTGGATCACTATTATACTAATCATTATCATTACTTAATTCATGTTATTACTATATTGTTTGTTTGTTTTATGTTTTATGTTTTACTATTTTGTGACAGTATTACACTAATCATTATTATTATTTAATAATTGTTATTACTATATTGTTTGTTTCTAATGGAGGTGCATCTCACCCTTTTCTTAATTAAAGAAAAATCCAAGTGGAGCGATAAAGACGTGGACTAGCGAAGCTGAACGAAGGGAGAAAAACATAGGAAAGTCTATTTTAAAGCAGAAAAACAGAGTTAAATCGGATAAGTTTTAAACCAGATTTAAAGTGGCTTTAAAGCGGATAAGGGATACTTATCTGTCATGCATGCGCCTTTAGTTGGAGAAAAACAAGGATAGGATCGATCCTTCCAATCTAACACTTCTTGTATATATATGTGTAGTGTGATAGGGTGTGATATATCTGTTCTATGAGGTAATTTGTGAGTGGGAAAAAATGTAATCGGTGTGGATTTGTTGACTAAGGATGCAATGCCTTAGATCAAGTGATCTTTTGTAAATAATCAAAATATATATTATGTCGATTTCCTGTCTATTGAGTTATGAGTTTTATAGTTTAACTAATGAACGAATTCCTATGTTGCGTTCTTGTTGATCAACCATCGATCCTTTTGATGGAGATCTAAATATTGTTTAATTGTTATATATGGGTTCGATTGTAGGCGTGTGTAATACATATTGGATTTATGTGTTCTGTAAATAGAAACAGTGTTGTCAAGGACTGGCTGCTCATTGCATTTTCTTGGTCTATAATAAAGGACGAGGTTATAGTCATAAATTTGATTGGATATGGACTGGCCTTTCTGGCTGTCTGTTACTATAACCATTTGAAGCTTGATGCTCTCAAGGCCAATGACAGCCAGCCGAAGCATCTCAGACCTGCAGCTGAAGCTGATGACGAAGAAGAAGGTTTGATAACGAAGAATGGGAGATTGTCAAAGAGAGATTCAGAAACAAAGATTCGGAACTAGTAGAGAAAAAGCAAAGTCAAGCTTGAGTATTAAGTATTTAGATCATTAATATTGTCTTGTGATAGAGATTATAGATATTATTATTAGTATTGGATTGTCTCCTGTATCCCCAAAACAATGTAAGGCATTGGAGGCTATCCTGCCACCACGTCCAGCTGGTTATATGAAAGACATGGAGCTGGAGGAATGTTAAGAGACAACTTTACACGATGTCAATATTGAGGAGGAACGTGATCGATAGTTAATATAATTCCATGTTGCAAGATTAAAAAAGATGCTTCCGTTGGGACTTGTCGGCCTATAAACCATAGGCCCAGGATTGAGATTCATATCTGAGAGGGGATTTTGGCTTACCCCAAGATCGCTTTTCATCAGTTTCTTTTTATGTTTTATGTTTTACTATTTTGTAACACTATTATACTAATCATTATCATTATTTAATTCATGTTATTGATATATTAATACTCTGAATTCATGTTAATACTATATTGCTTGTTTGTTTTATGTTTTATGTTTTAGTATTTTGTAACACTATTTATGTTTTATGTTTTACTATATTGTAACACTATTTTGTAATGCTATTTATGCTTTATTTTTACTATGTTTTATGTTTTATAATTATTTAATTCATGTTATTACTATATTAATAATTTTATTCAATGTACTACTGTATTGTTTGTTTATTATCTTTTATGTTTTACTATTATGTACATTTACACAATTTGTAAACACTATAACTAATCATTATCACATTTAATTCATGTTGTTTACATATTGGTTTGTTGTTTATGGTTTATATTTTAGTATTTTAAACCTATTATCCTGATCATCATCATTATTTAATTCATTTTACTATTATATTGTTTTTTTGTTTTATGTTTTATGTTTTCTGTTATGTTACAACTATTTGTAACACTAATAATACTAATAATTACATTATTAAATTTATGTTATTACTATATTAATAATTTTAATTCATGTTATTGCTATATTGTTTGTTTGTTTTATGTTTTATGTTTTATGTTTTAGTATTTTGTAGCACTATTTTGAAACAGTATTATACAAATCATTATCATTATTTAATTCATGTTAGTATTATATTAATAATTTTAATTCATGTTATTACTATATTGATAATTTTAACTCATGTTGCTAATATAATGTTTGTTTGTTTTACGTTTTATGTTCTACTAATTTGTAACACTATTATACTAATCATTACCATTATTTAATTCATGTTATTACTATATTAATAATTTTAAATCTTGTTATTACTATATTGTTTGTGTTTTATGTTTTACTATTTTGTAACAAGATTATACTAATCATTATCATTATTTAACTCATGTTATTCTATATAATATTTAATTTATGTTATTACTATATTGTTTGTTGTTTTATGTTTATGTTCTACGTATTGTAAAACTATTGTACTAATCTCATAATTTTATTCATGTTATACTATAATAAAAATTTTAATCTGTCCTTACATAATGTTTTTTTGGTTTATTTTTTGTTTACTATTTTGTAACGCTATTTTGTAACACTATTAAAATAATCGTTATCATTAGTTAATTCATGTTATTAATATATTATTTGTTTTGTTTATGTATTATGTTTTACTATTTTGTAACACTACTATACTAATCATTATCTATATTTAATTCATGTTAATACTATATTGTTTGTCACCCGGATGCGGGTGTTAATGTTTGATCTGAAGTGTCATTACATCCCACGCTCCGTCCACATGCCTTCACGTTCTCGACAAGTGGTAACCATGGGCATCGGGCTGGCATCGGGTTCCAGTACTTCTAGGTGCATTAAAGGCCCTTCAATACAGGGGCAATTTCAAGGTTCAGCAGACATTGCATTTATCATGGCGCAAACATTCCTCTGCCCAGATATGCGGGTTGGCACAGGCTTTGATAGTTTGGTGGTTCAGGGCAATGTGAAGCCGGGAAGTTCTGCAATAAATATACCCATCCTCGCAGACATCCCTCGCCCAATCTTCACGGGGATTGTGAAATCAGCCCATACGAAGGTGCAGGTGATAATCCGGCAGCAGACTCTTCAAGGCAATCTCTCCTATGGCATTTGCAGCAACAGAAGCAGTTGCAGACTGGGTAAGCTTAGTTCGCATAGCGTTGCAGAGGTTATCACGCTCATAATGGCTCCTCGCGCTGGACACAAGGTGCCTCGCAGGGGTGGTCATTCCAGTCAGACGAGTAGCACCAGACACAGCGGACATCCCAGTCTGAAGAGAATTTCACCTTTAGCGTGTGCTTCGCCTCCCTCAGGTGCCTCGACGCATTCAGATGATTTAGACAACACAGTTCAGATAGCAACATTTCGCTACCGCCGCCGGACGAATAAGCCAGTGGTTAAAGCCAGCATCACTGTTATCTTTGATGAGGAGGATGAGGAGGAGGAGAGTTGCAAAAATGACATGGGAGAGAAGACGCCCACCACCTCAGAAAACTCCTCCAAGTCCAAGGATAACTCTTACAATCCAAATGTAGAGAGCAGAATTGAGGAGGATAGCACTGTAGGCTACTCGGCAGAGCAGGAGGAAGCCTTAAAAGAACTCAGCAGTCTCAAACGGAAAGAACCAATGGATTCTGCTGAGGGAACTCTGGAGGCTCATATGGATTCCCATTGTAGCAAGTTCACCCCCACTCAGAGCGGTTTGAAGAATGAGGAAGAGGAAGACTCTTTTGATTATGCCCTGTACCTCAAGCTGCCTCCTGGTTATGACCGTATCGAGGACGTTCCAGAAGGAGTGGAAGTAACTTGGGAGCCAGACCCGGTTCGGGCAGCTGAAGACCGAAAGAAGAGGGCGATGGAACGCGAAGCTGAGGTGAAGAAATCTCAAAGCAAATGACTACAGAAGATTCTGGGGTAAGCCTGCCCTCACGCGAGCCTCATCCTTTTTGTCTTTTTGTTATGTCTAGGCTTGATAGAATGCCATCTCTGAAGTTTAGCTGCCTTGGGCACTCGGTCTATTGTAACAGATCTCGGGGTCTGGTCTTTCTAGAGGTTTTTTTTCTGTCTCCGTCAAGTATGATATGTCCAGGTTGGACCAGTTCCAATTCAAAACACTCCTTTTTGGTCTTTTGTATTCTCTGGCTTTTGCAAGCAGAAATACCAGTTGTAATGAGAAAAGCCATGACAGAGAGCTGAACAATAGCTCTCAGAGGTGTATACCTCTTGTAAATATTTTTATCCTTTTTTAATACAATAGCTTAGTCTTTACACAGCAAAAAAAAA